>CAUYRH010065908.1:0-19040 GCA_963574655.1 Perodicticus potto | reverse complement strand
CGATTTGCATCAGCCCTGGCCTGAGAAGAAGGCAATGCCACTGCTAAGGACTGTGCAGCCGATTCACTTGGCATTCTTTGGATCTTGGTATCTGCTATCAGAGCAACCCCAGGTCCTGGTGGATATGGATGTGTACCTGTTACCAAATATTCAACTTCTTGTCCCTGATTGGCAGGATACTGTTTATGACCATATGAATCTGCTGCATTCTGAGGGCCTTTCTCCTTAAAATTTTCTTTCGAAGTAGGCATATGCAACACAGGACCATATTCATTATGAAGCTTGATTGCCATCTTTCGCTTGTGACTTTCTTCATCTAAAGGCACAGGTTTTCCATTATCAGCTACAAACATGTCATGGGTCCGTTTTAATGACCTGAACACAAATGTGTGCACAGAATGTTTTTGTACCTCCTCGACCATGATGCTGCAGAGTATCCCACCTCCCACAGCGAAGAAATACTACTAATCATCCACCCTGAACCTGCCGCCACAACTGTGCTGCCCCTTCCGGAACTGGGTGCCCTGGCGCCGGATGTGACGCCAGAAGAATATTTTCTAGCTCCATCTGTGTAAACATAAAAGAGGTAAAGTCTCCATTTTTTAATGCTGCATAGTATTCCACGTTATACACATACCATAATTTATTAATCCATTCATGGGTCGATGGGCACTTGGACTTCGTCCATGACTTGGAAATTATGAATTGAGCTGCAATGAACAATTTGCAAATATCTTTGTTACCAAATGATTGTTGGTCTTTCCAATATACACCTAGCAGTGGAATTGCAGGATCAAACAGCCGGTCTACATTTAGATCCCTGAGTGTTTTCCAAACTTCCTTCCATTAGGAACATACTAGCTTGCATTACCACCAGCAGTGCAGAAGTGTTCCTTTTTCTCCACATCCACACCAACATCTGTAGTTTTGGGATTTTGTGATGTGGGCTACTCTGATTGGGGCTAGATGGTATCTCAAAGTGGTTTTGATTTGCATTTCTCTGATGATTAAAGATGATGAGCATTTTTTCTTTCTTTCTTTTTTTTTTTTTAGACAGAGCCTCAAGCTGTCACCCTGGATAGAGTGCTGTGGCATCACAGCTCACAGCAACCTCCAATTCCTGGGCTCAAGCAAGTCTCCTGCCTCTGCCTCCCAAGTAGCTGGGACTACAGGCGCCCACCACAACGCCCGGCCATTTTTTTTTTTTTTGGTTGCAGCCATCATTGTTGTTTGGCAGGCCCGGGCTGGATTCGAACCCCCCAGCTCAGGTGTACATGGCTGGCGCCTTAGCCCGTTGAGCCACAGGCGCCAAGCCTGTTTTCAATTTTCAATGGTACCTCCTTTTAAAATATACTATTTGATAGTAATGCTCTGAAAGATCAAGATCATACCAAGATCATATTGGTAATTTTTGTTTTATTTCTTAATTTAAGTAAATTTTGCATGTTTTTATGGTAAAAAAAAGTGAACACTAAAGGAGAGTAAAAAAATGAGAAGTAAAACTTGCCCTATTGAATTTTTTTCTTTCTTTCTTTTTTTTTTTTTAATTGAGACAGGTTCTTCCTCTGTCACCCAGGCTAGAGTGCTATGGCCTCATATCACTTCAGACTCCTGTGCTCAGGTGATCCTCCTGCCTCAGACTCCCGAGTAGCTGGGACTACAGGCATGCATCACTATGCCCAGCTAACTTTTCTATTTTATGTAGAGATGGCTGTCTCACTTTTGCTTAGGTTGGTCTTGAACTTCTGCCCTCAAGTGATCCTTCTTCCTTCTAGGCCTTCCAGAATGCTAGGATTACAGACATGAGCTACCCTTCAACCACCCTATTGAGTTCCTGACTTACATTTTCACTGCCAATGATAACTGAATACGTTCTTTCAGAAATTAAAAAAAAAAAAAAAAAAAAACAGGCTCTGCGCCTGTGGCTCAACGGGCTAAAGCGCCAGCCACGTACACCTGAGCTGGCGGGTTTGAATCCAGCCCGGGCCCGCCAAACAACGATGACGGCTGCAATCAAAAAATAGCCTGGCATTGTGGTGGGCGCCTGTATTCCCAGCTACCTGGAAGGTGGAGGAAAGACACTCACTTAAGCCCAGGAATTGGAGGTTGCTGTGAGCTGTGATGCTACACCACTCTATCCAGGGTGACAGCTTGAGGCTCTGTCTCAAAAAAACAAAACAAAACCAAAAGCAAACAAACAAAAAAACACAAACTGTCTGAAAAACACAAATAAAATCACATTCTTTCCATTTTAATGTTAATTGAAAAATTACTTAACCAATTACTAGGAAAGAAACCATCAACCACTTGTAAAGCATTGCCCAATTTAGGTCCTGACTAGGACCTAAATTTAAGTTATAAAACATAAAAAGCCAGGTGGATGTGGTCATTCACATCTGTAATTCTAGCACTCTGGGAGGCCGAGTTGGGTAGATTGCTTAAGCTTAGGAGTTTGAGACCAGCCTGAGCAAGAGTAAAACCCCTGTTTCTACTAAAAATAGAAAAACTGGTGGGTGCCTATAGTCCCAGCTACTTGGAAGGCTAAAGCTTGAGGATCACTTGAGCTCACAAGTTTGAGGTTGCTCTGAGCTATGGTGCCAGGGCACTCTACCTAGGGTGACAGAGTTAAAAAAAAAAAAAAAAAAAAAAAACAAACCTGACTGCAGGGGCTCACACCTGTAATCCTACTCCATTCTGGGAGGCTGAGGCGGGTGGATTGCCTGAGCTCACAGGTTGGAGACCAGCCTGAGCAAGAGCAAGACCCCCTCTCTAAAAATAGCTGGGCACCAATGGCAGGCACCTGTCATCCCAGCTTCTCCTGAGGCTGAGGGAAGAGAACTGCTTGAGCCCAAGAATTTGAGGTTGCTGTGAGCTAAGATGCCATGACGCTCTACTGAGGGTGACAAAGTGAGACTTTGTCTCCAAAAAAAAGAAAAAAAAAATACAGGTTCTATTTTTTCCCCTAGACACTAGTTACCTGGGTATATTCATTTTATAAAAATTCATCAAGCTGTATGTATACTTGTAGATATTACAATGCAATTTACTTGTGTTTGTGGCATAAACAACAAGATTTAAAAAGTGATAAGATATTTGATAATGTTACAGAATTGTTAATTTTTTTTTTTTTTTTGCCGTTTTTGGCTACGGCTGGGTTTGAACCCACCACCTCTGACATACGAGCCCGGCACCTACTCCTTTGAGCCACAGGCACCCAGAATTGTTAATTTTTAAAGCGATATTGCCTTTGTAGGTCAAAATGGGTGAACATTGGCAACATCATGTGTTTTAACCCAATATCTCTTTCCCCAGTGCATCCTCTCTCCACTCTCCAGATAACAACTATCATCACTTCCCTACATTCCTTTATATTTACACTTCATGTGTATGTATATTTATTTATTTTATTTTTTGTGGGTTTTGGCTGGGGCTGGGTTTGAACCCGCCACCTCCGGCATATGGTGCCGGCGCGCTAGTCCTTTGACCCACAGGCGCCATCCTGTATATTTAATAGTAGATAGAATTGTGTCTCATGTTTTTAAATTTTATGATTCTCATACTGTTAGCATTTGGGGGCTTTTTTTTTTTTTTTAAATATTTCTCTCTCTCTCCCCTTTTTTTTTTTGGAGAGACAGAGTCTCACTTTATTGCCCTTTGCCCTTGGTAGAGTGCTGTGGAGTCACACAGCTCACAGCGACCTCCAACTCCTGGGCTTAGGTGATTCTCTTGTCTCAGCCTCCTGAGTAGCTGGGACTACAGGTGCCCGCCACAACGCCCGGCTACTTTTTTTTTTTTTTTTTTTTTCAGCTGGCTTTTACTTTTCTTCAGTTTCCTTGCTTTTGTTTGTTTGTTTGTTTGTTTTTTTCCATTGTCCTTCCTTGTAATGATGCCCGGGTTGGTTGCCTCCCAATTAGATGGGATTACAGGCGCTCGCCACAACGCCCGGTGGTGTTCTTTCCTGGTGGTAGAGACGGGGTCTTTTCTCTGGCTCACTCATGCTGGTCTCGAACCGTGAGCAATGGAAATCCACCCGCCTCGGCCTCCCACAGCGCTGGGATTACAGACGTGCGCCACCAGGCCCAGCCTGGCTATTTTTGTTTTGTTTTGCAGTTCAGTGGAGGCCAGGTTTGAACCCGCCACCTTCGGTATATGGGGCCGGCGCCCTACTTGTTGAGCCACAAGCACCGCCCTGGCTTTTTGTCTTTAACTTATGTTTATGAGATCCATTTTTGCTGGTATGCTTTTAAAACATATTGTGGTATATTCATACTATCCAATACTATACAATAATGAAAATACATGAAGTAATGCTAACTTAGCTGCATAGTATCCATTCCTTGTGTAAGGAAACATTTTAATGTAGCTCCTTACTGATGATATTTTGCTTTTTTTTCTGAATCATTTGTTATGACAAGAAATGCTTCTACAAGTATTCATGGCGTACTTCTGTTAAGTGTTGAAAGCATGAATTGGCTCGGTGCCTGTGGCTCAAGCGGCTAAGGCGCCAGCCACGCACACCTGAGCTGGCAGGTTTGAATCCAGCCCGGGCCCACCAAACAACAAGGACGGCTGCAACCAAAAAATGGCCGGGCGTTGTGGCGGGCGCCTGTAGTGCCAGCTACTTGTGAGGTGGAGACAGGAGACTCGCTTGTGCCCAGGGGTTTGAGGTTGCTGTGAGCTGTGATGCCACAGCACTCTATCCAGGGTAGCAGCTTGAGGCTCTGTCTCAAAAAAAAAAAAAAAAAAAAAAAAAAGAATGAACTATCAATGATGGCAACTTATTAACTTTTAAGTTAATAGATACAATTGTGGAATTAATCATTTTTTTTTTTTGCTTCTACAACATATTTGATTGGATCTTATTTGATCCTCCCTGAAAATATTCCAAACGGTTCTCACTGGTTCTCATGACAGATTCCATTTCATCTGGTCTTATAGAAAAATATATCTTCCCTTAAGAGCAATTGGAAGCATATACAGGCAAAGTAGACAACACTTTGTGGTTGAACTGAAAATGTTTATTCAGTTTGATACTGTGGCCAATAAAATAAAACAAGAGGAAAATAACCAGAAGTATGGGAAGAGAGGGAGTCTTTAAAATCACAATACACTGCAGCAAATAGCCTTAATGTAGTTTTAGTGACACAACTGCTTGCTCCAGAGACAAATCCATCTGGAAGGTTCTGTGGCTGTGGATACAAATGATGGAAGAGTTTACATACTGGATTGTTGGTGGGAATATTTATTCTTCTTTGCTGATTACTCTCTCGTGCTTTTTTTTTCTGTCTCCCCCTTGATCTTCAGTATGTCCATGCCTCAGTTTGTATTATGAACAACCTTCCCAATTACTGTAATTGTTGAGTTTCTTTGTTCTTTGTTCTATTTCTTTTCTTTCCTTTCTTTTTCTTTTCCCTTTTTGAGGCAGAGTCTTACTCTGGGTAGAGTGGCATGGCATCATCTTAGCTCACAGCAACCTCAAACTCCTGGGTTCAAATGATCCTCTTGCCTCAGCCTCCTGAGTAGCTGAGACTACCGGTGCCCACCATGGTACCCAGTTAATTTTTCTATTTTACATAGAGAAGGGAGCTCAGTCTTCCTCAGGCTGGACTCAAATTCCTGAGCTGAGGTGATCTTAGCATCCTGGGAGGCTGAGCTGTCTCAGCCTCCCAGGATGCTAAGATTCCAGGCTGGAGCCACTGTGCTTGGCCTTGCAATTTTTTTTTCACACAAACCCTGAGAGGGGAAAGGCAAGTCTGATGTTCAGTGATGAACACTGGTCACACCCAGGTGAATAACGTCACCATCCACTCGCAGCACAAATATTCTCTGTGAAGCCACAATGGCTCCCCTTGGTATATGCATTTGTAGAAATGGACTGTAAGTGCCGGAGTGATTTTGGAGAATAAATCATACCATTTGGTGTTGTTATTTATTTATTTAATTAATTATTTTGGGGGGGCATAGAGTCTCATTCTGTCACCCTGCCTTGGTGTCACAGCAACCTCAAATTCTTGGGCTCAAGAGATCTTTTTTGTCTCAGCCTCCCACGTAACTGGGACTACAGGCACCCACCAGGTTTTCTATTTTTAGTAGAGACGAGGGTCTCACTCTTGCTCAGGCTGGTCTCAGACTCCTGATCTTCAGCAATCCACCCACCTCAGCCTCTCAGAGTGCTAGGATTACAGGTGTGAGCCACCGTGCCCACCCGGCCTTTTATGTTTTATAATTTTTAAAAGTCAGGATGCAAGCAAGGTAATGGTTTCCCTTTCCGAGTAGATTGGACTGTAGGTGCCCACCACAACACCTGGCTAACTTTTCTATTTTTAGTAGAGATGAGGGGGATGAGGGGGTCTCCCTCTTGCTCACGTTGTCTTGATCTCAAGCAATCTGTCTGACTTTGCCTTCCAAAGTGCTGGGATTACAGGCATGAGCCGCTGTGCCTGGCCGGTATTGTTTTTTAATCATAAGTTTTTTCTTATTCCAACTTTAGCAATCCTCAGCGATCAGTGTTCCTGTAATGTAGATAGATTCTTGGAAAATTAGATGTTTATTTTCTTTTTCTGAACAGTAAGGTTTTTTGGAAAAGGATTCAGCTTTATCCCAGCCTTCACTTCAGAGAGAACCTAGGAAGGTAATTTAGTTAAACAATTTTGGTTAGAGAGTATTTAAAGCGTTTCACTAGACACAAAATAACATATTTTAGCATTGCATTTCTTTAAATTTTCTTGCCATTTATGCTTTGCTTTAAAATTTCTTATAATGCAGATCTACTAACGTATTATATTACAAATTGGAATCACAGAGCCTTTAATATTTACATCCCACTCCAAGATAAGTAAGTTTGATTTTCAGATATCTTATAAACTTTTTACAATGTTGACCAAAACGTTTTGGCTTACAAAATTCATCTTTCACTGCATGTCAAAATATGCGGCAACATGAGATATGGGGCCACATCTCTGTTATTTTGTGTATGAAAAAAAGAAAAACTTGGAAAGCATCAGCTAGTTATGTCAACTCACTACTAGCATTTTTAATACCTTTGGTCATCTCTAACAAATAAGTATAAAATCAAACATTTTTACTTATGTTATTCACAACACATATGTCTCTTTCAAATTAATGTAATTTATTTCTGTGTAGTCTGATAGGTGCCCTTTTGGTTGAAAGTTATGTCAAGTTTACATTGATAACACTTGAGTAAGATTAGATAAGAAAGGACGTAACTGACCTTCCAAGTTCTTTTCATGTGAAGATATCAATCTACTGTTCCAAATTTATGTTTTGCTGCTTCCCTTGATAAACCCTGTTCTGGGTAAACTTGTGTATTGCTTATTCCTAAGATATGTTGCATGAGGCTTTTTTTGGTTCCAAGGAGATTCAGTCAGATAATCTGAAGACAAAGGGTTTTTTTCTGGATACACAGGACTTACACTTTGTCTTCTGGCTTCTTTCTGGATGGTTGCTCTTTTCCTTTTTCCCTCTTGTTCAATCTTTTCTGCATTCTTCAGTGTAAGTTTGGAGGGAAGACAGTCGGATTGGACCAATTTCCATTGACCCAGTAGAAAGAGTCCTTTGATTAAGGCCATTCCATGGTCAAGACGCAGGCTGTGGAGGAGCTGCCCTTGGGTCAGGCCCACTCTATTCCAATCAGTGGCCTCTTTGGTGTGAAGAATGAGTTGCACCACTGTTACTGGTCGGCCCATTAGGCGAAAGCAGAGAACTTTCTATCTGACCTTGGGACCGGCACATCCAGACCATGTCTAAAATATTCCACCCCCTCACATTTATTTACTTACACCTATTCTCTCATCCAAGGGTGTTCGCTGAGAATTTACACGTATTCTGAACTTAGCAAAGCCTGCCTCAATCCTGCAGTCTGCTGACATCGACATCCCTTCATCTTTGATCATTATTTGTTCAGTGATCAGTGGATCATTACTAAGGACATAGCATGTGCTTCCCAATACCATTTTTTAATTATTAAAATGATATATTTCATAATCTTAAGTAAAGCATAAGCTCTCTGAAGGCAAGGACTATGTTTTGTGTATTTTTATTTTCCACCAACCTGCTAAGTTCATGGATTCTATATGGAACACTACGGTTTGGTGCCCTTGGCGAATTAAAAAAAAAAGTTGCATTTTTTTTTTTTTGAGACAGAGCCTCAAGCTGTCACCCTGGATAGAGTGCTGTGACATCACAGCTCACAGCAACTTCCAATTCCTGGGCTCAAGTGAGTCTCTTCCCTCCACCTCCCAAGTAGCTGGTACCACAGGCGCCCACCACAATGCCCGGCCATTTTTTGGTTGCAGCCATCATTGTTGTTTGGCGGGCTCAGGCTGGATTTGAACTCCCTAGCTCACGTGTACGTGGCTGGCGCCTTAGCCCGTTGAGCCACAGGCGCCGAGCCTGCATTTTTTTTTTTTTTTTTGAGATAAGAGTTTCACTTTGTCACTCTCAGTAAAGTGCAATGGCATCATAGCTCACAACAACCTCAAACTCCTGGGTTCCTCTTGCCGCTGCCTTCCAAGTAGCTGGGACTACAGGCACTCACGATAATACCAGGCTGGTTTTTAGAGACTGGGTCTCACTCTTGCTCAGGCTGGTCTCAAACTCCTGAGCTCAGGGGCTCCACTGTCTCGACCTCTCACAGTGTGAGGATTACAGGCATGAGCCATCTCGTCTAGCAGAATTGCATTCATTTCTAAACAAAAGATAATACATACTTCTTTGTAATAAAACAGTGCTCTTACTAAGAAGTCATCCGGTATAGAGGGTGCCCTGGCACAATTATTATGTTGTGGTAAAATGGAAAGTACAGAAAGGGCTCAGAAGGAATTGAGGGGGGAAAACATCCCACATCTTAGATGAGCTGAAGCCTGGGGTTCACAGTTACTAGAAAATTCTCAAGTGTTAGAAGACTAGACTAGGTACAAAAAGACAAAAGATAGCTGGGAGAAAGGCATTCCAGCTAAAAAGAACAAAATAGAGGTTCAGCTGAGGTAGCACCTGATAACCAAACTGTTAGGAATTTTCAGAGGAAGAGCGTGGAGGGCAGCGTGCAAATGAGCAGGTCAAGTGTCTGCTAGGAAAACCGTTATGATTTGAAACCACGGAGGAGAGAAAAAACAAACAAACAAACAAAAATACCATGGGAGTCAATAGGCTCTAAGAATGCAGATTAGCATACCCATATTTACTAATTTAGAGTTGAATTTATTCTAGGCATGTGGTGAAGAAGCAATATGGACTAATAAAGGCAACAGTGACCCCTGAATGCTTTAAAAGTGGCCAGTTATTTATCTTAGTGCTATATAACTTACGTTTCTAAGTTCCTGTATCCTCACTATTCTGTGCCCATGACCTCTGTGTTATGGACCAGAGCAGGTGGAATAAGGGAAGGTGTACCCCCAGAGAAGAACCAAAAGTGGGAGAAAGGACATGGACCCAAAGCTGGAGGATTTGAGGAAAGAAAAATCTTCCTGTGTTTACATTGGAGAAATGTAAATCAAAACCGCAATGAGATATCACCACGCCTGTCTGTTAGACTGGCTGCTATCAACAAACAAACATACACAACCACCGCCCCCCCCCACACACACCAGAAAATAACAAATATTGGTGAGGATGTGAAGAAATTGGAACCTTGTGCCCTGTCAGTAAAATTGTAAGATGCAGCAACCCCTAATTTTCTTCCTCAATAAATTAAAAACATGATTCAGCAATCTCACTTCTGGGTTTATATCCAAAAGAATTGCAGGCAGGTACTCAAACAGATATTTGCATACTCATGTTCTGAGCAGCAAGATTCACAATAGCCATGAAGAACCAAAATGTGCCTATACATACAATAGACTATTACTCAGCCTTGGAGGAAGGAAATACTGGGGGTGGCAGGTTCGAACCCTGCCCGGAGTCTACTTTAAAGAAGAAAAAGAGACAAGGGATTAAATTTGTTCAGAAAGCAGAAGCCGGATTATTGGGTGGAGGATGCAAGAAGTAGATTTCTGCCTAAAATAAGAACTTTTTTTACCTTTCACAAGAACCTTGTTAAAAAGTTTTCTTACAGTTCGAGGTGTTTGAAAGTGGAGTTGGACCCCTTGTGAAGCAGGGAGTGCCCTGTGTGTGGAGCATCCCAGCAGAAGGGCCAGCCGTCGGTCAGGACGGGGGTTGAGGAGGTCCTCACTCTAGGAGAGCTTGACCAGACAACCTCAAAGTTTCCCTGAATCTGAAGGAACAAGGTGAAGTTGTAGATTTTTAAAACAGCATCAATGGGGGGTACACATTTGGTATATGGTGCTGGCACCCTACTCCTTGAGCCACAGGCACCACTTGGGGGGGTACACATTTGGAAAAGGCCTGAACTCGTTCTGGGAGCTTTTTAGAAACCAAGATTGTAGGAGTTGGAAAATCAAGACAGAGGTAGAGAAAACTTCTTACCTCTGGAGCTGCCTACACTTGCTTAAATCAGTGAATCAAAACTCTTAAAATATACTTAGAATTTCCAATACCTTCATCTTTATAAATAACAGAGATAAAGAGAAAAAAAATATGTGTATGTCATGTGGCTCATTCTTTAAAAGATAAGTTCATAATAACATTATAGGTATGTTGTGTGATTAACAGATGCTAACTACTTTTATAGAACGTAAAACACATTTTATTTTGGTTTTCAATGAGTCTTCACATATAGTTCCTTTTTCAGTAGACCATGATGTAAATTTTGCATCAAGCAGAATATCAGAATTGGACCTAAACACACCTAAACACTGAACGGATTTAACAGCGTCCTTTTTTTTTTAAAGTTTATTTATTTATTTATTTAGTTTTTGCAGTTTTTTGGCCAGGGCCAGGTTTGAACTCGCCACCTCTGGCATATGGGGCCGGTGCCCTACTCCTTGAGCCACAGGCGCCGCCCTTTAACAGTGTCGTTAATGACTATTACCATGTCATCAGAATCCCTTCAGCATTACGAAGGATCAATACATTGATCAGCACTGTTGATAACTATCCAATGTTTACTAGGAGAGAAAGGTTATCATGTTAAGTGTTTGGTTTTATGGTGGGTCTTACAAAAATAAATACTTCACATTAACTGTAGCAGAAAAAGAGTGTGTCTGACTCCAGGTATATGAGAAAGTAATTTGGTCTGATATAAGATATATAAGAAACGAGTGGTGCCTGTGGCTCAAAGGGGTAGGGTGCTGGCCCCATATACCGGAGGTGGCAGGTTCAAAACTGGCCCTAGCCAAAAACTACAAAAAAAAAAAAAAAAAAAAGCTCGGCGCCTGTAGCTCAATGGGCTAAGGCGCCAGCCATGTACACCTGAGCTGGCGGGTTCAAATCCAGCCCGGCCCGCCAAACAACAATGACGGCTGCAACCAAAAAATAGCTGGGCGTTGTGGCGGGTGCCTGTAGTCCCAACTACTTGGGAGGCGGAGGTAGGAGACTCACTTGAGCCCAGGAATTGGAGGTTGCTGTGAGCTGTGATGCCACAGCACTCAATCCAGGGTGACAGCTTGAGGGTCTGTCTCAAAAAAAAAAAAAAAAAAGATATGTAAGAAACATAGAGATGCTATGCATTTTATAATTTTCCACCTTCCCTTCTTAAGTTGATTTACTACCATTTTAGAAATATGAAAAAATGTAGACCCCAAAGGAAGGAGAGAAATAGAAAGGTTTTGTCCTATTATGAAGGAGACTGTGAATTTTATTTGCATGGTATGCTATTCCTTTTATTGTTGTTTAATTATAAAGCTGATGCATGCTTGTTATAGAATGTTTCAGAAATAAGTGCATTATTTTTAAACCTCCCATCTGTTACCTCAAAACTAGATTTTTTCCTCTCCTTTTTGGATAATATAAACTTACAATTCCTTTTGATCCAAAATTTTAAAATAAAACTGTGAAAATGTGGTTTACTTTAAGGAGAACTTAAGTTTATATTGTTAAAAATTTACAGATATTAAAAAAGTAAGAAAAACTTCAGATTTAATTTTTAATATGTTGTGGTGCCATTTGTTAAATAATTTTATCCAAGAAATTAAAACAAGTCATAAATGAGTGAAAATTAAGATTTTGGGCTCCGTGCCTGCCACATACACCTTAGCTGGCAGGTTCGAATCCAGCCTGGACCCGCCAAACAACAATGATGGCTGCAACCAAAAAAGAACTGGCTGGGCGTTGTGGCAGACGCCTGTGGTCCCAGCTACTTGGGAGGCGGAGGCAAGAGAATTGCTTGAACCCAGGAATTGGAGGTTGCTGTGAGCTGTGATGCCATGGCACTCTATCCAGGGTGACAGCTTGAGACTCTGTCTCAAAAAAAAAAAAAAAAAGATTTTGGGTAAGACAAAAAAGTACTGATATGAAAAAGTAGAACAATACTTATTTTTTCAAAGAATTTAATTATTTTGAAGGAATTTTCGTTATCAAATAATAATGTTAAAAAGAATTACAAGTAGATTTTATCATTATTATAATATATATTATAATATTTACCCTGAAAGCTCCTTGTTAAGAATTGTAATGCCATTACTTATTAAAAATTAAATAGGAACTATTTTTATGTTTTGCTTTATCATGTTGCAAAGGACAGAAACTCAAAAGACTGAAATATACTGAGAGATGGTTTACATGATTTTGTTGACTCTTTTTTTTTTTTTTTTTGTACAGAGTCTCACTTTGTCACCCTGGGGAGAGTGCTATGACATCACAGCTCACAGCGACCCCCAACTTCTGGGCTTAGCCAATTCTCTTGCATCAGCCTCCCGAGTAGCTGGGACTACAGGTGCCCGCCACAACGCCCGGCTATTTTTCTGTTTTGCAGGTCGGCCGAGGCCGAGTTTGAACCTGCCACCTTCGTTATATGGGGCCGGCGCCCTACTGGATGAGCCACAGGCGCTGCCCTGTATTGATTTTCTTATGCTCTAGCCAGAGGTTATGAGTGTGCCCGCCATCCACATAGTGCTCAGTGTACCTGGTAGGTAGGTTTGTGCCTATCCCCTCTTCCCTGCTGCTTTCTGCTTGATCTCCACTGAGTGTTTTCCCCTCTGTGCACATGGGTGGTCATCAATTAGTTCCAGTTTAATAGTGAGTACATGTGGTATTTGTTTCTCCATTCTTTAGATACTTTACTTAGAATAATAGTATCCAGTTCCATCCAAATTGTTGCAAAAGGCCTTAATTCATCCTTCTTCCTGGATATGTAGCATTACATAGTATACATATACCATCTTTTGAATCAGTGAGAATGGTTTGAATGCCTTACTAAAGAGACACAGGCTAGCTGAATAAATGAAGTAATACAATCCAAGTATCTGCTGTCTCCAGAAAGCACATCTAACCCACAAGGTCACATATAGACTCAAGGTGAAAGGATGGAAAAAAAATATTCCATGCAAATAGAAACCAAAAGAAAGCAGGTATAGCCATTGGCATATCAGATAAAATCGACTTTAAATGAACAATAGTAAAGAAGGACAAAGATGGTCATTATATAATGGTAAAGGAAGCAAATCGGTAAAAAGACATAACAATCCTAAATACAATGCAATTTGCACATGAATTTTATAGACACCCTGTATTTATGCACCTGTACCCAGGACTACCCAGATTCATAAAGCAAACCCTCCTAGAGATAAACATCAGTATTGATGGGGTGTTCAGCACTCCCCTGGACAGAATTGGACAAATTCATCCAAGCAGAAACTAAAGAAAGAAACACTGGATTTAGGCTTGGCGCCCGTAGCACATGGTTATGGCACCAGCCACATACACCAAGGGTGGTGGGTTGGAGCCCAGCCTGGGCCAGCCGGCTAAACAACAGCTAAACAAAAAAATAACTGGGCATTGTGGTGGGCGCCTGTAGTCCCAGCAACTTGCGGGACTGAGGCAAGAGAATTGCTTAAGCTCAAAAGTTTGAGGTTGCTATTAGCTGTGATGCCCTGGCACTCAACCGAGGGCGACATGGTGAGACTCTGTCTCAAAAAAAAAAAAAAAGAAAGAAAGAAAGAAAAAAAAAGAAACACTGGATTTAAATAAGACTCCACAACAAATGGCCTAACAGACATTTACAGGGATTCATTGAGGCATTCTTTGATGAAAGCACTTAAGATGCTTTCATCAGAGAATGAACTTGCTGCCAGGAGACTCATTTTCCTGCCAGCATGAGAGTTTGGCTATAGATTTTTGATTTCAGGGTAACACCGCTCTCTCCAAGGAGGAGCCAGAAATGGGCTCTGCAGGTAACTGTGAGAAGTAATAGACAGTAGAATAAGCGTAGACCATACAGTGAGGAAATAACTTGTTTTGGAGCCTAGTGCAAAGATGATAACATGTTTGTTATGAGAATCAAAAGAGGTGACGAATCTCAAACACCAGTGGCAGTATCTGGTACATGTGGCATAATTCTTAATTCCCTCTACAAATCTAACTCTACTTCCTTTGGCTTCCTTTAGAAACTGAACAGCACAATTAGAGAATCTGGGACAGAAAGCATGGGGCTATTACTGAAGCCATCTTACTTCCCAATAAACATAGAAGAGAGATTAATATTACCGTTCTCCGCTGGTCTCCATTCCTTACCCCAGCTCTAATTGCAAACAGTGCACTTCCAATTAAATTTGATTCCTGGAAGCCTCATCTTTGGATGTGTTGCTCAGAGACTTAACATGATTACAACTATCCCTGCATTCCAGGGTGAGGTCACCCCAGAGTGGCCCTGGTTGCTTAGCGTCTTGGTGCTCAGATAAAGTGGGTAAATACTGCTCTCTGCGAAAGATGAATAAGACGCACAGACACTAAAGTTAGGTAGGTATTAAGTATTCAGGGAAGGGATCGGAAATGACAACTAGATAAATCGTTTAAAAATTGCAGTAAAATATACATAACAACATTTGTCATTTTAACCAATTTTTAGTGTACATTTCAGTGATATAAAGAACATTCACGTTGTTATGCAGTCACCACCAATATCCATCTGAAGAACTTTCTTTATCTTCCAGAAACTGAAACTCTGTACTTACTAAACAATAACTCTCCTTCCCCCAGCCCCTGGCAACCACCATTCTACATTCTGTCTCTGTGACTTTGACTATGCTATACATTTCAGTTAAGTGGAATCATACAGTATTTTTTTTGTGACTGGCTTTTTTTTCTTATCATACTTAGCATAATTTCTTTAAGGTTCATCCACGTGGTAGTGTGTGTAATAATTTTTTTTTCCTTTTGAGACAGAGTCTCAGTATATCACCCTCGGTAGAGTGCTGTGGCGTTACAGCTCACAACAACCTTAAACTCTTGGGCTTAGGATGATTCTCTTGCCTCAGCCTCCTAAGTAGCTGGGATTAGAGGCACCTGTCACAAAGCCCAGCTATTTTGTTGTTGTTGTTGCCGTTGTCATTGTTGTTTAGCTGGCTGGGGCTGGGGCCGAACCTACCAGCCTGGGTGTATGTGGTCAGTGCCATACCCACTGAGCTACGGGCGCCACCCAGAATTTTCTTTATTTTTAAGGTTGAATAATATTACACTGTATGTGTATGCCATATTTTGTTTATCTATCTGTTGACACTTGAGTTGCATCCACATTTTTGCTATTGTGAATAATCCTTAGATGAATATGGGCATACAAATATCTGTTCAAGTCTTTGCTTCCAATACTTTGAGTATGTACCCAGAAGTGGATTGCTAGATCATGTCATAATTCCTTTTTTTGAGACAGAGTCTCACTATGTCACCCTGGGTAGAGTGCTACGGCATCACAGCTCACAACAACCTCAAGTTGCTCACAGCAAGCCTCACTTAGGCTTACGTGATTCTCTTGCCTCAGCCTCCCAAGTAGCTGAGACTATAGCTGGCCATTTATTGGTTGGAGTTGTCATTGTTGTTTTGTGCGCCCAGACTAGATTCGAACCTGCCAGCTCTGGTGTATGTGGCTGGCACCCTAGCCGCTGAGCTGTAGTCACCAAGCCATAATTCCATTATTTAACTTGTGAAGAACCTCCATACTGTTTTCCAGAGTAGCCGCACCATTGTATATTCTTACTAACAGTGTACAAGGATTCTGATTTCTCCACATCATTGCAAACATTTGTTATTTTCTTTCTTTTTCTATTTAGATAATAGCTGCACTAATAGTGTGAAGTGGTAGATGAATCTTAAGGAACATGAATTGTGACATATAACACATAACTAGTCTTAGTTCCTAGCTTAGGATCCACTCACATAGGATATTAGTGTCGAAAGAATGAACGAGAACCCAAACACCACACATGAAATTAACTACCAACAAAGGCCAGTGCAGTGGGTCACACCTGTAATCCTAGCACTTTGGGAGGCTGAGGCGGGTGGATTGCTTGAGCTCGGGAGTTCAAGACCAGCCTGAGCAAGAATGAACCTTGTCTCTAAAAACAGCTGGGTGTGGTGGTGGGCACTTGTAGTTCCAGCTACTCAGGAGGCTGAGGCAGAAAGACTGCTTGACCCCAGGAGTCTGAGGTTACTGTGAGCTGTGACACCATAGCACTCTATTGAGAGCAACAAAATAAGATTCTATCTGAAAAACAAAACAAAACAAAACAAGAAAGGAAAAGGAAAGGAATTAACTACCAATAGAAAATAATCCAGGAAGTAGTACAATATAACTTATCATCTATCCATTCAATCAGTCCATGAACTGGAGTATGAGCTATGCACTCTGTTAATTGTTAGGGCTTCAAATTTCAATAAAATGTAGAGTCAAGACAAATGTGGTTCCTTCTCTCTAACAGCTCATAGTCTGATATCTCTCTAGGGAGGAAGGCTGAGTCAGCAGGATATGTGTATGACAACTCACAGTATCCTTTAAAAATAACTAAGCTTTTGGCTCTAAAGTCTATACATTTTTTTTTTTTTTTGCAGTTTTTGGCCAGGGCTGGGTTTGAACCCACCACCTCCGGCGTATGGGGCCAGCACCCTACTCCTTTGAGCCACAGGTGCTGCCCAGCACTAGATTTTTAAAAGACCAAAAATTATTTTCCTTCAAGGTATTACAGTAGCAGCCCCCAACCTTTTTGGCACCAGGGAACAGTTTCATGGAAAACAATTTTCCACACACAGTTTTTCCACAGATAGGGGTTCAGATAGCTTCTAGATGATTCAGACACATTATATTTATTGTGAACTTTATTTCTTTTACTCTTATATTGTACTATACAATGAAATAATTATACTATTCACCATAATGCAGTATCAGTGGGAGCTCTGTTTTCCTACAACTACATGGTCCCATCTGGGGGTGATAAGAGACAATGACACCCAAAGTGTTTTGCTTAGGTTCTCAACTCAGATCATGAGGCGTTAGATTGTCATAAGGAATGTACAACTTAGATTCCTCGCATGAGCAGCTTACATTATTCTTGCTCCTATGAGAATCTAATGCTACTGCTGATCTGACAGGAGCTCTCCAGATGCGAACCTTGGACAGCAGCTATAAATAACAGATAAAGCTTCCTGCACTAGCCTGCTACTCACCTGCTGGGTAGCCCCCTTCCTAACAGGCCATCCACTGGTACCAGTCCATGGCCAGGGTATCACAGCACATATGAAGTAGGAGATAAGCTCTTAGGGCAGAAGTTCTCAACCTTCCTAATGCCATAATACAGTTCCTCATGTTGTGGTGACCCCCAACCATAAACTTATTTTCGTTGCTACTTCATAACTGTAATTTCGCTACTGTTATGAATTGTAATATAAATATCTGATATGCAGGATGTATTTTCGTTGTTACAAAGGGGTCACAACGCACAGAGTGAGAACCACTATCTTAGGGGATCCTGGGGCTGTTCTAACTTAATCCTTATTCTTAACTTTATTTTTCTTTTATATTTCATTCTGATATTTCACTCTTTGCTTTTCTCAGCTCATTGTTTAACATGCCCACCTAGACGATTCCATTCTGGAGAGTTATGTAATCAGTAATGAGGTTTGAATACCATTCAGGGTTTCTTATGTAAATTTAAGTTTGAAGTGAAAGGTGCTATCTTCAGAAAAAAAGAAGTGCCTAAAAGAGAAGCTCAACACAAGAAGGCTAGAGTCTTGACCAGGATCTCACGCAGTATTGACAGATAAAACGTTTCACTTTTCTTTATATTTTTCCAGGATTTAATTTGTTACTCTTTGTATTTGCAGGAGAAAGGCCGTTTAAGTGTCCCTTCGAAGGTTGTGGTCGGTCCTTCACAACATCAAATATCAGAAAAGTGCATGTTAGGACTCACACAGGAGAAAGACCTTATTACTGCACAGAGCCAGGATGCGGGAGGGCATTTGCCAGCGCAACCAATTATAAAAACCACGTGAGGATACACACAGGTACCAGTCTCTGATCTCTTGGTCTTTTATCTTCCAAGGCTCAGTTCAACTCCTGCCTCTTCCAGAAGCCATTTCCACAGATTCCTTCCCTCCTACCGTTTGGCATGGTGGATACAGATTAAGCAAAGTTCAGAAGTTCACCTTAGCATTCATACATTCCTGTATTCAGGAAACATTTATTGAGTGTGTCTTGTGTGTTCTTCTGCCAGGCATCGGAGATAGAAAGGCAGGTAAGATGTTGTCAGGACATTTTACCTGAGGAGAGATAGTAGACACAGAGTTGCTGCAGTGTCTCCCATTATTTGAACAATATGCTGTGGCAACAAAGGGGGAAGCAGCCATTTCTGTGGGATTGGGAGAAGCATTCTAGGAAGGCTTTCCAGGGCAAATTTGATTTATAGAATAAATCCTGAAATTTGCCAGATAGAGGGAAGGATATTTCTGGCAGGGGAAATGTCATGGATAAAGGCACAAAGGTAAGAAAAAGTATGATACTGGCTCGTTGCCTGTGGCTCAACAGGCTAAGGCACCAGCCACGTACACCTGAGCTGGCAGGTTCGAATCCAGCCCGGGCCCGCCAAACAACAATGACGGCTGCAACCAAAAAATGGCTGGGCGTTGTGGCGGGCGCCTGTAGTCCCAGCTACTTGGGAGGCAGAGGCAGGAGACTCGCTTGAGCCCAGGGGGAATTGGAG
>CAUYRH010065907.1:0-17077 GCA_963574655.1 Perodicticus potto | reverse complement strand
AGAAGGCTTCCCTGTCCTCCATAGAGACAATATCTTTATTATCCTGGGAAGCAAACAAATTGCCTTATGGTCTGGAGGGAGGCACTTTCTCTATATTAAAAAGCTGACTACTGGAAGGGGAGAACAGAGAAAGAATGAGGGGGGGAAAGGAAGAGCAGAGAGAGGGAAGGAGCGAGGGGGGTGGGGTCTTGGGGCCTTGGTGTGTGCCACACCTTTTGTGGGCAAAACTCAATTGTAAGAGGGACTTTACCCAACAAATGCAACTAGTGTAACATGGTTTCTTGTACCCTCAATGAATCCCCAACAAGTAAAAAAAAAAAATGTTCTGTTAGAATATGGAATGAATAATCTTATCAATCCAGGTATGGAAATAACTTTTGTAAATATAAAGGTCATACATTCATAGTCTTGAATCCACATTTATGAGAAGTTAAATGATAGATTCAATGTGAACATGTCAAATGAAAATGTTTATTTGCCAAGGGCAGCAATTGCACGTACAGTTACAACACTTGTACTCAATTAATTGTCTTTTGGAAAAAATCATCATAAAATGAACTCATGGATCCCAACACAGGGAATCTCTGTGAGGTTGTTTTGTTGCCACTATTCATTTTGCTTTTGTTGTGTTCTTTTTTTAAACCACTGTTTTTCTGGCACCAACTAATGTGACACACAGGATAGATTGAATAGACATAACAAATATACTAAGCATCTTTTTTGTTTTGTTGTTACCCATGTATTATGTATTAAGTTGGTACAATAAATATAATAAACATGCTCAAACTAGAAAGATATACATAAAGACATGCAATGGATTTATTGGCCTTGTTGCTGAGGAAGAATAATCTTAGAAATTGGTTAAATCTTATCATTGCTTTAATTGATTCAATTTTAGAACACAATCATTTATTGGGAGGTTTTCTGTTGTATTCCTTTGGCTTGTTATTTTGCCCATTGTTTTTTAGCTTGTAATCTCACTTGAAGGTTGAACTCACTTGTTTTGTAAACGAGACTACTGGCAGCACCAGTAGCTCAGCAGCTAGGGTGCCAGGCACATACACCAGAGCTGGCGGGTTCGAACCCAGCCTATGCCTACCAAGTAACAACGACAACTACAACAAAAAAATAGCTGGGCAGGGCGGCACCTGTGGCTCAAAGGAGTAGGGCGCTGGCCCCATATGCTGGAGGTGGCGGGTTCAAAACCAGCCCCGGCCAAAAACTGCAAAAAAAAGTTGCTGGGCATTGTGATGGGTGCCTGTAGTCCCAGCTACTTGGGAGGCTGAGGCAAGAAAATCCCATAAACCCAAGAGTTTAAGATTGCTGTGAGCTGTGACGTGACAGCACTCTACCAAGGGTGACATAGTGAGACTTTGTCTAAAAAAAAAATACATGCATATATATGAGAATACTGAAGCCCAGAGAACTTAAAATAATCACCCATTATTAAACATTTCTAAAATGAGAAAAATTTAATCTTAAGCCCTTGGTATGCTTATCTTATAGGGAAGTAATGTGCCTATAATTTCCTTCCAAAATCTACTTCTGGCCTATCACATCTTTTATGTGATAAAGAGAAACAAAAGACATGTCCTATAAGTGATACATGTATTAATTTTAACAAAGGGAACATATACCAATTTGTTCTTATATTTATTATCATTACTATTTTTAAATGATTATTGTTATTGTACTGACAGATAACCTTTCCCTGGAAAGAATAGTTAAGTAATAAGCATGCACTGTAATTCTGTTTCATTATATTTCTTTTCTATAATCCAATCATATCTATAATGAGTTTTCCCTATTTACTGAATAACCTAAACTACAGAGCACACATGTATGCTTCTTCATGTATGTGCTCAACCTAGAAATACATACATACAAACAGTATGTATGCTCCTTCATGTATGTGCTCAACCTAGAAATACATACATACAAACTGGCCTTGCGAGTGAGGAAGAATAATCTAAGAAATTAGTTAAAGTCTGATATTACTTTAATTGATTCCATTTTAGAGCATAACCATTATTTTAACTTTACCACAATATCAGGTTAAATATCTATGAGGATGATAGTTGTAAAGATCATAGCACAGGCAAACAGAACAATTTAATTACTGCCACACCATGTACTAAACCAATAGTCGATTTTTAAAATACATGTTAAACGGCATTATATTTCAATGTTGGAAATTACTTTTAATCTCATAGTAAAGAAGATTTCAAAGTTCTTATTATCTAAAGTTTTGTTTTTGTTTTTGTTTTTTTTTTTTTTGAGACAGAGTCTTACTATGTCATGCTCGGTAGAGAGCTGTGGTGTCACAGCTCACAGCAACCTTCAACTCTTGGGCTTAAGTGATTCTTTTGCCTCAGCCTCCCAAGTAGCTGGGACTACAGGTGCCCACCACAACCCCCGGCTATTTTTTTTTTTTTTTGAGACAGAGTCTCACTCTGTTGCTCACAGGAGGGTGCCCTGGTGTCTCAGCTCACAGCAACCTCCAATCTTGGGCTTAAACAATTCTCTTGCCTCAGTCTCCTAAGTATCTGGGACTACAGGCGCCAGCCACAATGCCCACCTATTTTTTTGTTGCAATTGCCACTGCTGTTTTAGCTAGCCGGAGCTGGGTTCAAACCCACCACCCTAGGTGTATGGGGCCGGCATCCTACCCACTGAACCACAGGTGCCTCCCCAGCTATTTTTGTTGTTGTTGTTGCAGTTGTCATTGTTGTTTAGCTGGCCCAGGCTGAGCCCGAATCTGCCAGCCTTGGTGCTTGTGGCTGGCGCGGTAACCACTGTGCTACGGGAGCCAAGCCTCTAAAGAAGATTTTTTAAACCATATTTTGTCATGATTTCCTTGAAATAATTTGAATATGGGAATTTTTCTTATTTTAGAGATGTGATAGAGCATGTTTAAATGTGCAAATCCTTTCATGAAGAGCTGTGTGACAAAGAACTCACCATTTCCTTGGCAGCTTTGGGCAGCTTTGAATAGTAAAATGGTCTTCATTTTACAGGCTAAAATCTGTTTCCTGGTAACTTCTACTCTGTATTTCCCACCTAAGCATTTCTTATAATGATCTGTCCAAATGGAAGTCTTAGCTCTTTTCATCCCATCAAGAACATCCTCTTATTCTGTGTGGACCGGGTAGTCTGGGTGCCAGTAGTTACTCTGGTGGTTTCTGCAAACCACAACAATGAAGCTTATCATGATTCCCTGGATTCCTTTTGCTCTCGGTATAAACTTTTAAGATTTCTCTGATCTTTTCTTATATTTTTCTTTATTCCAGTGGAATGTATATACCCCTGAGGTGATGGTTAAGGGCCTTATAGATAGTGTTAATATTACAGTTATATGCTTATCTTTCACTGCTCAACAAGAAATTCTAAAATAGTTTCCTCTCCAGGAATATGGCAATAGCAAGTATTTTCAAATATTACTTCATAATGATTAACAAATTTTCTCTGAAAGTGGAATGTTACTAATATTTTATGTATATTTTTCAATAAGACAGTGAAATATACATTTTATATAAACCATCTTGAAGTGATAAAAGATAAAAAATTAAGCTTTGTCACGATTATGAAATTTCATGAAAGAAATGCTTATGTAAGTTCTCTTCTAGAGTGAAAAAGGTCAAATACGTTTACATTATTATGGAAATATAGACAAAAGTTATGCTTGACAGAATGCCCTTGCTACGGCATTCCTTAGATTACCCACTAACATTCCCTTCCTATTGTAATAAAATAAACATATTTTCTCCAAATAAAGGAAGTGATTAACTTCCTAACTAGAAAATTAAGAATCATCATCTTATATCATACACAAATTTCTTACAGATTTAGCTATAATAGAAGACTAAAGGCAATGAGCTCATTAGTATTCTTAAGAAGCTGAGAGGGTGATCGGTTTTAGTCCCGAGTAAGATATGAAAAGATCAAAAGTGATTTGGTAGGCCAATCTGATCAAAACCTGCTAGAGACTAGATTCTTCAAACAAAAGGATCTCCAAAACTTAATGGGTTCACAATACTTTCTTGTAGATATTATTTAAACATTTAAAAGATGAGGAAAGTGAGGCTCAGAAAGCTTAACTAACACGGTCAAAGTTACACAGTTAACAAAGTGTGAGAAAGATACTTTATGTAACTCAAAGGCTACATCCACTCCTTGACATGTTAGCCAAATCATTGTTTTTCCAGACCCATGGGAAGGAAAATCCCAGCAGGACTGAGGTCATCTGTGGTTGCTTTGCAGAGCAGCTTAACAACAAAAGCAAAGGACCTTGAGTCAGGTAATCTGGACTTGAGTTTTCCTTCAGCAGCCGCCGGACTTCAGGTGAGTCATTTCACATCACGATATCCAGTTTGTCATATTTATGACAGGCAATGTCTAAACGAGATGATCTCTAAGGCCTATTCCAGATTTAACATTCTGTGATTCCCTCACATACCTCTTTAAGTTACATTGTCTTTTTACATCAAGAGTTATTTAGACTTAGATAGTTGTATTTATTTTTGATGTCATTTATTAGGAATATTTGGAGGATGGTAGGTTGTACCCTGCAAGATATTGGCAATACCTTGCAATAAACCCTTTAAAATCCTCTAATGCTGATATCAAGTGTTATGTTTCAAAGTGAGTGATGTGCGACCAAAGGCCTTTTGATACTAATGCTCTAATTCTCGCATTTAGAAACTGCAAGATCCTTTGGCTTATGTGTACAGTTAAATCTCTGAAGCACAAAAGCAGTGTTCCAGTTTATTTACTTTGTATAATTCAGTGGTTTGGCCATTAGAGGGAAAAGCTGACATTTAGTTACAACTAACAATATAACATAAAATCTGAAAATCAAAAAAATGGAAGGACGTCCTTGTACAATGTATATGTAAATATATGTTTGTTCACATACACACATAACCACACAAAGACGCAGGCCAATTATTTTTTAAGAATGAAATCCCATAGTTTACATATATTCTAAAGAAATGAAGCTAAAATACTCAAACTATTCTAATGAATTTATTATTTGTCATTGAAATTGCCTCTTACTTTCAAACGAAAAGTGAGGAAATTTTCCAGTCCCTCTTTCTATCATTATTTATTTCTTTTTTTTAATTTCAGATCAATTTTTTTTATTTTACAAAATAGAAAATGTAGCTAAGCAAAGAAAAAATTGCCTCCAATCCCATATAATAGACATAACCAATTTTTTAATCTCATATATATCCTTATAAAATTTCTCTAAGAATTCACATACATAAATATGATAATACTACCTATATTCCTTTAACCTGACTTATTTTGTACAATACTTCATTTGACAGATATTAATTGTAAATATCCGATGCCGCCAAAGCATTTTTATGTGGGTAATTCAATTAATTCTTATGATTCATCTTTTCTTATTTTTTGTTATTGTTAGCAATGTACATGTTAATAACACGTACATATGTACATATTCATGTTTGATTACCAATTTTTCCCTTAGGATGCATTTGAAGACACGAATGTATTAGGTGAAATGGTGCAGCAGTTAAGAAAGTATTGATGTTTACTGTTAAATTTGTCTACAGAGTTTTTAGCAATTTACAGTTGTGTGTATTGCCCAACACTTCTTCTGAACACTGGTCTTCTGCTTTAAATATTATTTAAATACTCTGACCAGTTTATTAAATGTTATTTATGTGTTCATACAAACATACAACTATCTGAATTATGCAAATGCTAAACTCAAAATTCCATTTCCCAACTGATATGTCTCTTACTCCATGAAATGGAAGCCTACTGTTTTTTTATCATCTAAAAACTGCTTTCTTTATCTGATTTTCCTTTTTGTAGCGGCCTATCCCAATTTCAGTCTACTTGCCTGGGGCAGCTGGTTCGAGCCCCTATTTCAGAGGTGTGTATGTGACTCAGGCTCCAACCATACAGTGCATTTTATTTTTCCATCAGTGGAGGCTGGTTTAGACATGGGCATGCTTGCTGATTTCAAGTATTGAATCAGGGCTTTTTTAACTTAGAAAATAGCATTTTTTTTTTTTTGAGACAAGGTCTCACACTGTCGTCCTGAGTAGAGGATTAAAGTGCCATGGCATCATAGCCCATAGCAACCTCAAACTCTTGGGCTTGAATAAGCTTGTTGCCCCAGCCTCACAAGTAGCTGGAACTATAGGCATGTGCTACGCCCACTTAGTTTTCCTATTTTTGGTACAGACAGGTACAGACCAGACTTTAACCTCTTGTTAAAGCTGGTCTCCATGTCCTGACCTCAAGCTCACCTGCTTCAACCTGTCAGAGTGCTAGGATTACAGGTGCCAGCACTGTGCCTGTCCAAGAACAGACATTTGTGTATACTAACCCCGAGAACATACAAGGCTAAAACTTCTGTAGCCTTCTTTCCACCTCCACCCAGCATGTTTGTTGGACCAGAGCCAAGACAGGCAGAGGCAGGCAGAACCAAGGGAAGGGAACTCGGTGCTTGTATCAATCTTTGATTCTGAATATAGTAATGTCTAAATTGTGAAAGATTTATAAATTTATTCACGTTAACAATAATGTCCCATTTGGATTGAGTTTTGGGTCACATAAAGAGGCCAATGCTAACTGATGTATGTTCAAATAAATTATTGCAGCTTCAATAGCTTAAACTTCACCCAGTCATTTCAGTAATAGATTTATTTCCGAGTCTTTCATAATCTGGTTTTTCCTCCTTTTTCTTTCTAGCTACACTCTCTACTTCTAGCCATGTTACAGACACACACATATTTATGTTACTAACTGCCCAGCGTCCTCTCTTGTCTATGAACACAGAAACAGACATATTCTATTCCTACTAAGACCATAAACAAGTACTAAAAAAAGGACAACAAAACCCTCCCTATTTGTTGATGAAGTACATTTTACTAAATGCTCCTAATTATCTTATAGCACAGTATCTCCATCTTACGCAGCCCAGGAGCTTTTAAAAGGCACATTGCCATTCCTATATTTCTTTGCCTTTTCCTCAGAGCCTTGCCTTTAACAAAATAGGAACTCCATAAAAAATGTGCTGATGGATTGGACACAAGTATTTAATGACAAAGAAGTAATGAAAGAGGACCTTTTCAGAGAATAGCTGATGGCCATAAGAGCCCATGAATCCATATTAAAGATAGATAAGTTGAAAGCCAAACTCTGCAGGCTACTTGGTCTACAACATCTCAAAGATTAGTAAAATCATGTTCCTAAACAATCACACATGACATAAACTATAAAATATGGAGAGATAATTAGAGCAGTAGACCAGCCTACTTCTATTTCGGATATGTTATTTTATTCACTTGTCTTTTAATTGCTGAAGTGTATGGCTTTTCTTTATCTTTGAAATAGAAGAAAAACCAAATTATTTCACCAGAAGCCTTAGGTGTATTCTTTACATTAAAATAAACAAATGAGTAATTCACAGAAATAATTATTGTAATATGTTATTCTCTGTCTAAAGAAAGAGTTTCACTTGTGTACACTTGACATAAACTTTAGGCAGAGGAGAGATGAAGCCTTTATCACAAGCAGGGAGGCCTTTTCACGATGTAGCAACCAAGCTTCAGATTATCATCTGCTTCATTGTGGCGGAGCTCCAAAAAAGTAGAAAAACTCCTGGGTTTATCAAAACATTCAGAGAAGTGTATGACTGATGCTGGAGTCAAATAACTGATATAAAAATAACCCCTGAGGTTTATAAGAATGGAAATGGGTTCCTATAGCATGAAGACTTTATATTACTTTGTGACTTACATTCTGAGCATTATACACTTTATTGCCCTTAAATCAAAATGGTTTTATAATTTTACAACATAATTTTGAAAAACAATGCTTAAAATTTTTAAATGAAACATTTTTAATTAAATTTCAAAATACTCATAATGGCCTTTCTTTGAAGTAAGCTTTTGCTAACATTTTGATTAAAAAAAAAAAAAACTTCTAAATTATTTCTTAGGAACCTATAAGCAAATTTTTACAGAAATTGCATCCTATTAGAGTATAGAGTTTTGAAAATTCTTTTCTTTTATTTAGTGAGTCATGATTATTTTTCTATGCCAATGAATTACTTTTTCACAGTATGATGAGTCACATGTATTCCATTGCCTGGAGTACCATTATTTAGTTAACCAATCAATATTGATTACATATATAATTAGCCTGTTAACCTTCCTTAACTATTAGAAAACAAACCTTAGATAAATGAAAGAGTTAAGCTCCCATCTCTCTGCAATAAGACTTGCACTGTTCCACCTCTGCTAATTGAAGACTTTGGGTGGTGGGCATGATGTGTACCATAAACCAACATTTCTTCCATGTCTGTTACTCATCCACCCTTTTGTCCCAAAGTGTTCACAGATTGTTCCACAAATTACTGAGCAATTCATTTATTTATTCTGAGGAAAACAGAGAAATTTAATAGGTTTATCCCATATTTCACTAGCAGTGGATTAACCTTGATGCTAATGAGCCCTGGTCGCTCATTTACACCATTTGAGACAAAGTTCCACTTGGTCACCTTCAGTAGAGTGCTGTGGCATCATAGTTCATAGCAACCTCAAATTCTTGGGCTCAAGCAATTCTCTTGCCTCAGCGTCCCAAGTAGCTGGGACGACAAGTACCAGCTACAACGCCCAGCTATTTTTAGAGACTGGGTCTTGCTCTTGCTGAGGCTGGTCTCAAACCTGTGAGCTCAGGCAACCACACGACTCTGCCTCCTGCAGTGCTGGGATTACAGGTGTGAGCCACAGCGCCTAGCCTACACCAATCCTTTTCAAGGCCCTAGTGGGTACCGAGTACTATGCAAATATGGTAATATGCTTTTAAAATTTTGAAAAAGTAAGATTTTTGACCACTGTCTCTGCCCATTCTGACTTCCCCTTGGCAAGCACATGCTTGTATGAGGCAGGGCATTGGAGGGACAATGGAAATTTGGGGGATCTGAATATGAGAAATTAGGTTGGGAATACATCTATTTGAGGTTTAGTGGCATATGCTTGTCGGGCTTGTGAGCACTTCTACTGCTTGCTGTTGTAGTATACCGGTGACTTCAGGATATAGTCCACTGCCTCCCAGCCTCCCGGCCTGGGGCTGGGATAAGGGCTGGACCATACAGAAATAACCAGTACCAGCTGTAGTTGGATATTGCAAAAGGAACATGGTTTGACAAATAGACATGCAGAGATCCAGTCTGTGGAACAGCTCTTCAAATTTTATAGCCTGTTTTTGAAAGGGAGTTTTACCAACTTTAACATGGATTCTAGGAGTTTATGACATTACCATGAGGCCTGACAATTACGTCTGAAGAACTTGCCACCATGGGCTCACCCTGGCAGCACTGTACAAACAATTCAGCAAGGTTTTATTCCCTTGGTAGATCACTGTCTCACAGTTGTGTTTATGTTGATTATGGCAATTTCTTGCTGAGTAGCATCCATGTTGTGTGTTTTTGTGTGCCCCCAGGAGAATGTCAACACTTCTATTAGAACAAGGAACAAACATCCATAAATTTCTTGTTGAACTTGAAAAGAGTGGAAATGAAATCAGGGACATGTTAGTCCAAGTTTAGGGGGATAATGCCGTGAAAAAAATGGCAATGCACAAATGAATTAAACATTTTTCTGAGAGGAAAGAAAGCATCACTGATGAAGAGAGGTCAGGACAGTCAGTAACAAGCAAAACTGATGAGAACATTGCAAAAAATTGTCAAACAATGCATCAAAACCATTGGCTGACTGTGAGAAACATAGCAAACCATGTAAATATCAACAGAGAAAGATGAAAATCTTAACTGAAAATCTTTTTTTCTTTTTTTTTTTGAGACAGTCTCCCTCTTTTGCCCCAGGCAAGAGTGATGTCACATCAGACTTGCTCACAGCCACCTCAAACTCCAGGATTAAAGATCCTCCTGCCTCAGCCTCTTGAACAGCTGGGACTATGGGCATACACCACCAGGCCAAGCTAATTTTTTCCATTTTAGAGGGGGTCTTAACTCTTGCTCAGGCTGCTTTCAAACTCCTGAGCTCAAGTGATCCTCCTGCCTAAGCCTCCCAGAGTGCTAAGATTACAGGCATGAGCCACCATGCCTGACCTTCACTGAAAATCTTGGCCAGCAACTCAAGGTTTTTACATCATGACAATGCACCAGTTCACACGACACTGTCTGGGAGGGAGTTTTTAGCCAATAAACAAATAACTGTATTGGAACACTCCCTAATTACCTGATTAGGCCTTCTGTGACTTTTTCTTTACTTATAAATAAAGGAAATATTGAAAAGAAGACATTTTGATGACACTCACGACATCCCAGGAAACACGATGACAGCTCTGATAGTCATTTCAGAAAAAGAGTTCCAAATTGCTTTGAAGGATTCACTGGGCACTGGCCTTGGTGCATAAATTCCAAAGGGAAGTATTTCAAAGGTGACAATGGTGATATGTACTAATGACGTATATAGCACTTTTCCTAAGATGAGTTCATTGACTTAATTGTCAGATCGCATGTAAATTGTGAAACATAAAGAAACTTAGCTAAATTACTAAACTAAACTAATTACATGTTTTAGGTTAATCATGATAGAAATAGGATCAAATTTATTTTTCTCTTCTGTCTACAAAAATTCATATTTTGAAACTCTTAAATGAAGAAGTGATCAAAGGATACATCCAAATAATGACAGAAAATTTATGATATGTGCCGGGCTATCCAGTAGTTAGTGTTTGTTATGTGACATTTAAAATTTTAAAGTATTGTTTGGTTTTTAAAATGTTAAAAAAAAATCTTGTTCACGCTAAATGAATAATTTCTTGTATATCTAATTTTTTAATATATATCTTTGCATTATTTTTCACAGAAAGAATCAGCAACATTATATGAGTGTCAGGTCCCACAACGCCTAAATCTACCATTGCCACTCACTCATCACTGCAAGCGAGAAGAAACATGTGACTGAACACAGCTACATATTATTATCTTCCTGCTTCATTCTGTCCTTTTTTCACATATGAAAAGAAGGTCATTGAATGCTAAAATACACCACTGAAGAGTTTAAGAAAAAATTACAGTATTTTTCAAATAAACAGGCATTGTCAGCTTTCTGTACAAGGTAAGTGGTTTTCAGAAGATTTTCTAGGGTTGAAAAAGTACAAAAGCCTATAACAGAATGATAAAAGTCTAGACCACTGTCGATTTACTAAGGCAGAAAAATACTTTTCTTTAGTTTTCCCTACGATAAAACTAATACAGGTTCTTTTCAATGGTTTTAAATGGTTTTAAACCATGAACCTGTCCTGGTTGTCTCTGTTCCACACAAGGAGGGGAAGTTTGTGTACTATTAACACTATTTGGGTGAGGGGCACACTTATGGCCAAGACTCAGTAATTACAAAAGTGATCCGTGTAACCTAAAACATTTGAATCTTCTTAATATTTGAAATAAAAAGAGATACAACCAGGAAAAAAAAAATAAATGGTTTCAAATATAGAATATATATACAAAGCATATATACATATATGATGCATTACTTTTTAATATATCACAATAATCTAAATTTTAAATAAATAAATACAACATTATATAAAACACATCAAGAGTAAAATTTGTTAGTTTGGATGTTTTCCAGTTAATATACCTGCATAATGGTTATGATATTAAATATAGATGAAAAGACTGGTATTACTACACAAATATTTAAAACTTAATAAGGTAAAAGATATATTAACTTCCATAAAATTGTGTAAGAAAACCAAATCTCACAACAAAAACATACACAGAATATAAATAGGTAATTCATATAAGATGAAAGTTATTGGCAAAGATAAATGGAAATTTTTGACTTCAGAAGTAATCAAGATAACACAAATTATAATAATGAGGTTTATTTGACTATAAAATTTACATAACTCAACAAGCTTTGCTGATATTTAGTAATGTAAGGGAAAAAGTGGGCTCTGGTATACCACTACATTCAACATGGTATAAACTTTAGAAAAAATGTGGAAAGTTCCTATTAGAATTTAGAATGTATATGCTTTTCACCCAGTAGCACCTCAATTAGAAATCTTTTATGCATGAAAAGTTGGTGGAGTTTACAAAGATATTCTCACCACTCTTTTTGTTACTGCATCATCTGTGATAGGAAGTTCATCAACAACCACAAAAAAATGGTAGACAACCTAAAACCAGTCATCAAGGGGTTGTGTGCAAAGGGATGTTGTGTATCCATTTAAAATTATATTTACAAGTGTAATGAACCATGAACATATCTATGACACACTGCTTAGTGTGTAATGAGAGAGAGAAGGGGATGCGTGAGGAGGGGAGGGAAGAAGGCGAGAGATGATATGTGCATCTTAATGTGCTCTGCTCATAGGCATCCAGGAAACAGCCTGAAACGGTGTATTTTAAAATGTTAGCAGTCAGGTTTGGCGTGGTGGCTCTGGCATGGCACTTTGCGAGGCAGAGGATGGAGGATTACTTGAGGCCAGGAGCTGTGAGAGAGCAGGCTGAGCACAACAGCATCATCACTATAACAAAAAATTTAAAGGGAAAAAAATTAAAAATGGTGGCGCCTGTGGCTCAAAGGATAGGGCGCCGGCCCCATATGCCGGAAGTGGCGGGTTCAAACCCAGCCCCAGCCAAAAACTGCAAAAAATAAAAAATTTAAAATTTAAAAAGCAAATCATAACAGCACATGTCTGTAGTCCATTAGAAAGCTAAGGCAAGAGTGTTGCTTAAGCCCAGGAGTTTAAGGTTATAGTGAACTATGATGATGCCACTTCGTTGGAGCCCAGGCAAGAGAACAAGATCATGTCTCAATTTGTTAAAGATTATGGGTCGTTTTTATTTGTTTTGGACTTTAAAAAAATCTGAGTTAATCATCAGAATTTTCCTCATGTCTTAAAAATTAATTCAAGCCATCATGTTATGAAGAGTATAAAACTAATTTTATTGAATTGATTAAAATTATTCATCCTTTTTAAGGCTGGGTGTTAACCTATTTATAGTATTTGATATGATATTAATATGAGAAATGGTCTATTAGTGTAATAAATATTCTAGAATAATCACCTATGTAATTGAATTTTAATCATATATAAACTATATTAAATGATCCTCAGTATGAATTCTTATAACTTGACTATATCAAAGCTAACATAACATATTATTATTTTTAAAGTTCCGCATACATTTTGGTAAATTACTTCTTAGAAAAGCAATTAATAGTCTCACTGGTAATATGAGAATCAGTTGTTACTGGAAATATCCTTTCTACTTTGAAGTTTATGTTTTAATATTTCTTATTTTTTGATACACTGGATTTTTCCTTTCTTATGTACACAAATTAGTCTTTAACTACTTTCATCATTTCAATTTTTAAAATGTTCTTACTTATCCCCAAACTAGCTTAAAATATTGACATGTTTTTCTTTTTTTTTTTGGTGGAGGACATCAGTATCTCAATCTGTCCCTGGCTAGAGTGTACTATAGTGGTGTCATTACTGTAGCTCACTGCAACTTCAAACTCCTAGGCTCAAGTAATCCTCCTGCCTCAGCCTCCCAGGTAGCTGGGACAACAGAGGCATGCCACCACACCCAGCTAAGTTTTCTATTTTTAGAAGAGAGATGGTCAGGCTCTTGCTACACTGGTCTCAATCTCCTGACCTCAAGGGCTCCATGTGCCTTGGTCTCCCAGAGTGCTAAGATTATAGGCATGAACATTCAGCCCAAGAAATATTATTCTATTTATGTGATTTGATGGCAGAGAACATTAGCTTTTCAATGAGTTTTTAATTTATTTTGTTCTATTATTAAAATAGAAGGTATATTTTTCTTGAAAAATGAGGAGACCATATGCGGTGGCTCACACCTGTAATCCTAGCACTCTGTGAGGCTGAGGTGGGTGGACTGCTTGAGCTTACAGGTTCCAGACCAGTCCAAGCAGGAGTGAGACCCCATCTCTGAGGGAACACTTCTACACTGCTGGTGGGAATGCAAGCTAATATGACCTTTGTGGAAAGAAGTGTGGAGAACACTCAAGGAACTAAAAGTAGATCTACAATTAGATCTTGCAATTCCTCTACTAGGTATATACCCAGATGATCAAAAATCATTTTACAACAAAGACATTTGCACCAGAATGTTTCTTGCAGCCCATTCATAACTGTCAAGACATGGAAACAGCCCAAGTGCCCATCAACCCATGAATGGATTAACAAATTATGGTTTAATGTACACCAGGGAATACTATGTAGCCGTAAAAAGATGGAGACTTCACATCTCTTATGTTTTCCTGGATGGAGCTAGAACATGTTCTTCTTAGTAAAGTATCTCAAGAACGGGGGAAAAAAGTATCCAGTGTACTCAAAACTACTATGAAATCAATATATAATCACCTACACATTCATATGAATGGTAAAACATAACAGAATTCATATGAATGGTAAAACATCCACAGAAAGTAGAAGGGAAGAGGAAAGAGGGGAGGGAGTGGGGACGCGGGAGGAGAGAGGGTATTTGGGGGGACCTCATCTAATGTGCATGATGCAATAGTACCTTTCAAAACTATTAAGAAAACAGTATAATTGTGATGGATGTGTTAATCAGTTCAATGTAAGCATTTCACGTTGTATATCAAATCAGTACACTGAACCCCATAAATGCATCAATGTACACAGTTATGATTTAATAAAAACAAAAACAAAAAAGTAAATGAAAAATAAAAATAGCTGGGTGTTGTGGCAGGTGCCTGTAGTCCCAGCTACTCAGGAGGCTGAGACTAGAGAATTGCTTGAGCCCCAGTGTTTGAGGTTGCTGTGAGCTATGACACCATGGCGCTCTATCGAGGGTGACAAAGTGAGACTCTGTCTCAAAAAAAAAACAAATAAATAAAAAGAAACAGTTACTAAAAGGACACCTACTTTATTGATTTGCAGACATATCAAAGTGTACATATTAAAAATTGGGAAATTTCATATTACATATCAAGTTTAAAAAAATTGCTGGTCACATAATCCTCCAAGACAATGGCTGGCTGTGGTCAGGTAGCTGCTGTTGCCTTTCAATTGAGAATGCATTTCCCAACTTTCCACTCATCATTGTATTCTACAGGACCCACTGCACTCCTGTATGTGGCTTGCCACAGCAAGGAAGGACTAATCAGGACTGACTGGGCTCTGGTCGGTTTTCTTATGGGACTAGGTCTTTTGGAGCTAAACGGATTCCCATATTTTTTGAGATAAGTGGACAGTAGCCTTGGTGGAACAGCATTTTGCATGTCTGCATAGAGTCTGAGGGTGTATGCAGGTGAATTTAGTCAAGACTGCAAGGTACTGGAATATCAGGAGCACCAATAATACTACGAAGAAAAATTACACCATTTCACAGACTTTTAACTTAGTGGCTTTAAATAAACTGCTTTGCATAATGCCTGAGACACAGTACAAGATAAATTAATATTTTCATAATGTGAGAAACAGTAGGTAAATATTGAATGTCTCATAATGGATTTCATTAGCAGTGATTTAAAGATTAACTGAGGACAAAGATCAACTCAAATGGCCTGAAAAAAAAAATTAAGCAGAGCTCAAGGTATATAAGAAGGAAAAATAATATAAATTGCGTAGGAACTGGTAATGCTTACCATGGGTTTAACTTCACAGGTGAGACAAAATTCACTGTCAAATCGACCAATGAGACACACTGATTAGGAAATTTAATGGATAAAAATGTGATTAGGTGTAAGTAGGAAAATAGGATAGAATGTTTAAACCACCAATGTTTGTGAGGCAGCTCAAGTCAGCACGAAACTCATCCTAAGGAATGTGTCTATAGTGCATGCGGTGCATGTACTATAATTTTTGAGAGAATTAAACTTGACACATTGATGACAGATAAAGTTTAAGAAAGAAAATTATATTAGGCAACCAACACTTCTGCTTGAAACATTTCTTAATAGAGATTTGTTTCATAGAATGAAACTTAATAACCAGAATAATAAATGCAATCTTATATCTTTAGAATACAGGTGCAAAGCAGACAACAAAACATCTAATTAAGTTCCCTCTTTGTTGTAAGAGTGTCAGGGGGATGGTGGTGCCTTTTTAATACGTTATCCAGGCTTTAACTCCTTAACTTCTGTTAAGTGTTCCACATCCAGCCCTTCCTAGGACCACACGGTCTTTTCTTCTCAGCTTTCCAAGTTCACATTCCAAGTGTATCTTCTCAGCTCCAGTTACCCAGATGTTAGCAGTAATCTATCTGGATGCCCTTAGCCTACGAAAGTAGTACTTCTCACCATTTTTCCTTGGAAGACCTTGATGCATTTTCCCCCCTCCACCTTTCTTTTCTACTTTTTCAAGAAGAGGCAAAAATCAACCTTGGAATTAATTTTGTTAGACCACTTCACCACAAAATTGTTTCAACGACCCTTAGACTCTCTAGTCTTTTCAAAGCATTCACACAACAAAATATAATATAATGTATCTTCCTTTGAAGTTCTAGATATTTTGGAAAGTCCTGCTGGCAGAAAAGACCACCCTGCTTGCCATGTGCCTGTACTGGTTGTCCGTGTTTGCACCTCCCTGGATTGTAGTCTGGCTAGAATGCACCAGAAGTTCATACCACTGAGAACATTTAGATTTGTTTGAGAAGCGCTAAACAATGCAACTAATAAAGTAAATAAAATATAGATAGACAAGGAAAAAGTAGAAAAATCGTTATTTGATATGTCATCATGTAAAGGAAAAGAATAAGGACTCAGAAAAACTGGGTACAAATTAAAGAACTTTGGGCTCGGCGCCTGTGGCTCAACGGGCTAAGGCGCCAGCCAGGTACACCTGAGCTGGCAGGTTCGAATCCAGCCTGGGCCTTTGTTGTTAAACAACAAAGACGGCTGCAACCAAAAAATGGCCGGGCGTTGTGGCGGGTGCCTGTAGTCCCAGCTACTTGGGAGGTAGAGGCAAGAGACTCGCTTGAGCCCAGGAATTGGAGGTTGCTGTGAGCTGTGATGCCATGGCACTCTATCCAGGGTGACAGCTTGAGGCTCTGTCTCAA
>CAUYRH010065904.1:0-73815 GCA_963574655.1 Perodicticus potto | reverse complement strand
CCCTGGTCAGCCTCTCTACGCACAGCCCCGGTCAGCCTGTCCACACACAGCCCCGGTCAGCCTCTCTACGCACAGCCCCGGTCAGCCTGTCCACACACAGCCCCGGTCAGCCTCTCCACGCACAGCCCCGGTCAGCCTGTCTACGCACAGCCCTGGTCAGCCTCTCTATGCACAGCCCCAGTCAGCCTGTCCACACACAGCCCCGGTCAGCCTGTCCACACACAGCCCCGGTCAGCCTCTCTACGCACAGCCCCGGTCAGCCTGTCTATGCACAGCCCTGGTCAGCCTCTCTACGCACAGCCCCGGTCAGCCTGTCCACACACAGCCCCGGTCAGCCTCTCTACGCACAGCCCTGATCAGCATCTCCACGCACAGCCCGGTCAGCCTCTCCACGCACAGCCCTGGTCAGCATGTCCACGGCGGCCACCGTGATGGTGGCCCAGCAGCCACCGGCACTGCTGCCAGGGGTCTTGCCAGGTGACCAGACGTGGGTGTGACTCGCACACAGGCTGAAGAGGACAGTGCCCGTGACACCCAGGCCTCGCTGGCCAGAGGGTAGAGACACAAAGAGCCATGGCTGTTTTTCCTGAGATAAGTTATGTGGAGGAGGGAAGATAGGAATGAACATAAGTCAGAAGAGATGTAAGACCCACGAAGCCAACAGCACGTGTGGACCTGACCTGCCTCGTGATTCAGACGCAGGAAGGAGGGCAGAGTGTGGTGACAACTCAGCCCTAAAGCCCGGCCGGCTGTCTGACGTCACTGACTGAGGAATTGCCAATTACTTCCTAGACGTGGCAACAATATTGGGGTCACATTTTGTTAAACTAGCTTTACCTTTCAGGGGGGTTGCCCAGCATAACGTGGGTGAGGGAGCAGGTCCTGTCCTGGTTCGAGGACCCTCACCTCTGATCCTCGAGGAGACCGAGTCCTTGGTGAGTCCTGTTCCACACTCGTCCCTCATCCTTGACCTGTGCTGGTGCTGGCCGGAGCCAGGTGGGCCCACCACTCTGTTCTTCTTATTAGGAAATTGTAAATTATAGTGGAAGAAAATATGAGAATATTTGCAACTGGGAGATGGACAACTTCTTATGTGAAGCATGAAATTCTTTGAAGGCACAGAAAAGCCTCATATCAAAGCAACAATAAACAAATAATACAACTTTTCTGCATCAAGCTCTGCTGTCCTGGTAGCCTGAAAGGAAACACTTGAGACAGGCCTGGCAAGGACAGCCCTCCTTTGACACTGACAATTTCATGAAATAAAAAGACACAAGAAACCTTGGGGATGTGTGGGAAAGGCATCTTCTGAGTCGTTCAAGAGACGAAGCTCGAGTGTTCTGGGAAGGCATAAAGTGCATTTGACCCCTCAGGTTGGTGGAGCTGGAAAGGTCCCGATGGCCAGCACCGCTGGGAGCACCCCAGCAACATCTTATGGAAGGAGGCATGGCCAGGTTAGAATCATCAGCTCGGACTGAGCAAACCCCCCTGAGAGCAACTTACCCGGGGACACGAATCTTCACAGTGGGGAGGCATCCCCGGGGTGGGGGTTGGGGCTCAGTCAACTTACCTCTCTCAGAGCTATTTCCCCAAATGCGTTCCCGCCCTTTTCTGGTTGTGGCCACGGAGGACACTGGCTGAGTTCTGGAAGTGGAAGTGAGCAGTGACCTCCCAAGGTGAAGGTGGGGCCAACGGAGAGGCCAGCTGGGTGTTCCCTGAGATACAGGGAAGGAAACGAGAAGGAAAAGAGGGGGGAAGAGAGACAGAGACAGAGTGGGAGAGAGACAGAGACAGAGAGATAGAGGCAGAGACAGAGAGGCAGAGAGGGAAAGAGAAGGGCAGAGATACTTGCATGCTCTCCTTTTCTGTGAATCTTTAAGGTGCCGGGTATGGAGGGAGCCCCCCCCAGGATACCAAGAGCTGCCTTCTCCCCCATCAGGCACAGCTGCACCTTAGATGCTTCCTGATTTCCAAGGCAGGAGGCGAGACTGTGCCACAGAGGATGCAGTGGCCCCCAGAGGTGGCGCACACCCTGGGCCGTGCACATGCCCGCACGAGCAGGAGGCCCCGGGGAGACAGGGCAGACAAGCAGGCATCTGAGAGAGCTCATGGCTCCTGGGGCCAGGGTGACAGCTGGTGAGTTGTGGCTGCCCCTGTGGAAGCCATCAGCCAGGGAGGGAGGTCAGTCATGATCGCTGAGGTCAGAGCCCCACAAGTTCTCAGGATTCTGCCGCCCTCACCCCGGGAAGGTAAGCAAAGTCCGCATGTGTTGTCATCACTCAAAGGGCCCTGGAGCAAGAGGAGGGACACCCCCAGAGAGAGCCCTGGCAAGTGGCAGCTGAGTCCAGGAGGGATTTAGATCAAAGGCTGCAGCTGTGACTGGCTGGGGGGCGAGCAGCCCTACAGAAGGGGCCGGGGGTGCTGGGCCCAAGGAGGCCCTATGGACGGCGTTTGCTGGGCCTCTCCCTGAGGACCCTGGGCCTGCTCTTGTGTCAGACCCTTCCCTGATGAGGCTGTCAGCAGAGAGGCCCCCAAGTGCTCTGAGTCACACCTGCCACCTGAGAATGTGTCTGAGGCTCTGGGCCCTTGTCATGGCCAGGGCAAAGCTTTTCCTCTGGGGTGGATGTGAAAAAAGGGACCCGAGGGTGGGGAGGCAAGAGCCACCTGGCGCAGTTCTGCTCCAAAATCTGGTAAATCAGCTAACAGGAAAGTACCGAAAGACCACCCTACCCAGGAGTAGAGGCACCCAGAGGGCAGTCCTTCTAAGTCCTCACCCAGCTTCCCCACCTGGGACGTGGCCGGGGAACCCTAGTCCCTGGGGCTCTAATGGGTTTGTGGGGCCACGTCAGAATTCAGTAAGGAGAAGCCAACAGGAGCTCAGCCTCTGCCAGGTCCTGGGCACGTGGAAGCTAAGGCCTGTTAGGGCCACAGTGCCTGAGTTCAGAGATGGATACAAGCTGCTGTGAGCACTCTGGGCCACCTCAGACCTCAGACCTCAGACAATGTTCGGGGACAGGAAAGGGCCTCAGGGGCAAGCACAAAAGATATGCAGCAGGCAGGGCTACAGGCAGGGGCACCGGTGTCTGCACTCAGGGGCCTGTGGGCTGAGTCAAGGTCACCCACAGCCAGTTCAGGGCAGGCAGGGGTTGCAGGAAGACCCCTGTCCAGTGGTCCCAGAAAGGTGGCTCCAGGGCCCAGGGGCTGGGGACTTCAAGGTTCTGCCTGTGTGGACTTCACGTCCTTAGTCTCAGAAGCAACCTGAGGGACACAGTGGTTGGCCTCGCTGAGCAGGGCCCGCCTTCTCCCTCCCAAAGCCAGCAGGACTGCATGGCCTTTGGCTCTGGCCCAGCCGCCCTTCAGAAGGCAAAGGTGGCAACAATAAAACAGAAACAGCCCCACGGCTATTCTCTGTGCTCCAGGGATGGCTTTGGTCACATTGTGGAAACAGACACCTCATTCGAAAACAGGTAGTTTTCCATTGGTGGCTGACCCAGCCCAGAACAAGGGAGCTGGGATAGCTATCCGTCAGTACTTTTGGGTCTCCTGAGAACAACACCAGGGACCCTGTCACTACTGGCCACCCTGGAGGAGCCTCAGGACAGGGCCAGGTCCTGCTGACTCACCCAGTCTTAGCCTAGGACTTCAGAGCCTGCAATTCTGTATCTTTGAAACCTCCTGAGTGCCTGGTTATTAGGGCTCAGGGCAGCTTCAAACTGAGCCCCACCGAGTTCCCTTTCTTTGTAAATAGCTGCTGAGCTAATTTGGCCTCAGAACAGCCTCACCCCTGTGGCTCCTGCTGGTTGGTGTCTGAGTCATGCCCCAGACTCAGTTCACTACATGCCAGTGTTAGAAGCTGCCTCGTTTTCCAGAGTGCCAAGGGCAAGATGCCACCGCCTGTGAGTGTGAGTGGGAAATCCCTCCTTCCCATCTGACCTCAGCTCAGCCTACTTTTCTTTTTTTGCCTTTGTCTACCATCTGGCAGGACCAAGGGGATGAGCTTGGAGACACCACCAAAGCAGTGACGTCTGCTGACTGCCTGCTGGTGGGACCTTTGATCTGAACATGCTGGTCTGAAATCTGGGACTTCATCCCCATGTGATTGTGTTACCATCCTCAGGAAGGGATGTTGTCCCAGGGCCTTGGGCGGCCGGGGACTGACACGTGTGAGTGCTCGGAGGGGGGTAGGGCATTGCCTCCTGCTGCTTCCGGAGCTTCTAGAAGGGTGAAGATCTCCCAGCATGGCCCAAGAGCTAGAAAAGGCCAGGAGGTGCCAGGCATGATTGCAGTGAAAGGCCACTGTTGTTGGTCAGCCCTGCGGCCTCTCTGATGCTCAGGGTCCTCATCCAAACATGACCAAACCACCTTCCCAGTGGCTTTGCCCCTGAATGTCCTTCCCGCTGGGGCAGCAGGGCACTGCCTCCCCCCCCCCCCACCGTGTGACCGGTGGGGCCAGCCAGGGGCCGGCATAGCTTCCTAGACAGGACAGGTCCCAGGATGTTCCAGCAGTGGATGCCACGGCATGTAGCAGGACCGCCAGGCCCTCTGTCCAGTCCACACACACAGGGCAGAACTGCAGACTTCAGACCGAAGAGTTCTGGAAAAAGAGAGCGAGGACTTTCTGCTGCCTTTCACCCTGATGTGGAGCAGCAATGGAAGCTGAGTCCCCATTCCTGAGCCGAGATGCTCCCTGTGCTGTGGCAGCCACGGGAGTCTCCAAAGACTGCCCAAGCCCAAGAACGTGTCTCTGTGTGTCATTGTAGTCTGTCAGGCAAATGACTGGCCACTGTGGGTCTCTTGAGTCTGCTGATAGGAGGATCCCACTGCTCATGCTGATTAAGGGATACAACCCCTGAGTCCATGGAGACCGACCACACTGTGTCCTCACCTCATGGCCCTCCCGTGCTGTGTGGGCTGTGGCACTGGTCCCAGCTTCACTGGGTGCAATGACCTCTTTTTGGTGTTAGAAAGTTTTGTGGACCAAGGTGTCTCTGCATCAGTAGGCTCAGGAAGCACACTTGGTGACGGGGACACCGCCAGTGTGCTTCTATTTTCTTTATCATGCATGTGACCCTCTGGGCCACCCAGTGAGAGGTGCATTGGCCCAGACCTTGTTTCAGTATTTTCTTGCTTTCCCTTTTATGTGGTTTTAACTCTCACACTAATTCCTGATAACTGTTTGCTCATTGCAGCCATTTTTTTTATTTCGTAGGCTGAAATCTCCCTAGAGTCTCCCGGGACTGCCTGTGTTCCATTTCTCTGCTGCTGAAGCCCCTTAGAGTCTCAGCCCCGCCATGCCGTTCACTGTGCCAGGGTTGTGCCTTGTCCACATGTAAATATTCACTTCTTCTCTGCCACTCTCCATCTCTCATGGCGCTGTGAGCTTCCTGTGAACTCCCCCAGGCACGTCTGCAGCAGCCTCTCAGCTGGGCAGGGGTCCCCATTGGCAGGAGGGGAAGGCTGCTGCAGGCAGGGGTGCTGAGTCCTCCCATGGCTTTCCACCCACAGGCCATCCCCAGCACACAGACAGGAGACCACATCCTTCCCGGCACGTGCAACTTTCGGGCCTCTGACTCCCGCCAGCCACGCAGGTGCGAGTGTGTCTGGCGTGGCCTCTTTTTACAATTTGCTGATTTCTTTCAGGGTCAAGGGGCTGCACACGGTTTCTTGCCACATCCTCTGTTTCGTTGCAAACTGCTGGCCACGTCCTGTGCCCGTGAACTCTCCCTCCAGCTTCAGTCTTTGTGCTGGACTATGATCGGCAGAACAGTGGTCCCCAAGGGTGACTATGTCCTAATTCAGAATGTACCACCTACATGACCCGAGGGACCTTTGGAAGGGGTCATCCTGGACCACCCAGGTAGGCCAAGGTCACAGTGTCTATGAAGAAGAAAGAGGGAGTTGGGAGGGACGTCTGGGGGGAAGGCCAGGGCAGAGGTCAGAGTGATGCCACCCATGCCGAGGGATATAGCCGGACCCCAATGCCAGAAAAGATTCAGAAACCGACCCTGCCTTGGAGGCTCCTGCAGACACCTGATTTTAGCCCAAGAAGTCTCAAGTTGAACTTGTGACCTTCAAGACTCCAAAGGAATATAAGTAAGTCTGTGTGCTTTAAAGCCACTAACTGTGTGGAAATTCATCACAAGGGGAAGAGAATCCATTGTGAAAGAGGTTTGCAAATATAGTCTTGATAGACAGAGGCAAGAGGGCCAACCAGAGACCCCAGCTGTCTCAGTAAGAAAGAGAAGTTTTAGATAAAAGAGGAAAAATGAACAAATAAACATATGTAGGGGGTGGGTCTGAGGGAGGTGCCAGGAGACTCCAGGGAAGCGGCGTCCGAGGAGAACAGGAGTGAGCCGGGACTTGGCAGAGATGGCCGGAGAGGCTGGGAAACCAGTGAGAAGAACAGTGGCGTCGTCTGCTCCTCCCCCTGTCTCTGGCTTCCTGCCCACACGAGCCCAGAGGCTGCTGCCACCAGTGAGTTGGAAGGGCCTGGGGACAGGGCACAGGCTCCCCATGGGGACAGCAGGTGCCAGGCACTTCTGCAGGTGCCTGCACCTTTGTCATCCCAGGGGCTTCACTCCTCGGGTTCTGTCCTGCTCATTTCCACACAGACATTTCCAAGTCCAGTACAGACGACAGGATCCACAGGGGCTCAGGGGTCCTGGGTGACCCACTTGAACCCAGAGCCTGAACATTCAGGGCAGGCAGCCTCCCTGAGAGAGGGATGAACACAAATCAATGGAAGGGTTCTCATGTTCACACGCCACAACACACAATGTTAAGATACTCTACACAAAGTGGCCTCTGGATTCAGTAAAATCCCACCAAACTCCCAAAGACATTTTTTGCAGAAATAGAGAAATTCATCCTAGGCTTCATACAGAGTCTCAAAGACCCTGAATAGCCAAGAGAATCTTGACAAAGAAGATGAAAGCTGCAGGGTTCACACTTCCTGATTCCAAAATTCACTGCAAATCCTGTAGCAAGCAAAACAGCGTGGCGGCCCTGGGTTAGAGACAGACACACAGGCCCACGGAACAGAAGAGCCCAGAAATACCCTTAAAGTGTCTGGCCACATGAGTTTCAAAGGAGTCTAAGACCATTCAGTGGAGAAAGAACAGTCCCTTCAACAAATGGTGCTTGGAAACTGGTGTCCATATGCAAGAGAGTGAGGGTGAACATGTACCTCACACCATATGCAGAAATTAACTCAAAAGGGATCAAAGACCTAAATATGAGACCCCAAACTATAAGTGTCTTAGAAGAAAACACAGAGGAAAAGCTAGAGAATACTGGATTTGGCAAGAATTTCCTAAATATAGCACCAAAAGCACAGACCACAGGTAAAGCTGACAGGTAGGACACTTCAGAACTCAGACACTCTGCCGTAGGAGCACACACTCAGCAGAGCAAGAGTCAGCCCGTTGGGCGGGGTGGGGGGGGGGTCCCTGTGCAAATCAGACACCTGACAGGGCTTAACTTAACATTTAGAATACAAACAGGGCCCCGAAACTCAACAACAAGGAAACAACCCAATTCAAAAATGGACAAAGATATATACATTTCTCTAAAGAAGATAAACACACGGCTGCCAGCGCATGGTCCCAGGACCCCATTGTCAGGGAAACGTGAAGCCACAGTGAGACACTGCCGCGCACCCTGGGTGACTGCCGCCCACAGACGGAAGCTGAGTGTCAGAGCTGGGATGCTAGGTCACCCGCCCCAGCCGGAGAAACTGCCAGGACGCGGTGGGTATGGCTCCCCATAAGTGCCAGGAGCCCGTTGTCTCAGTCAGGTAACGCTCCCTGTCTGGAGGAGCCCGTTGTCTCGGTCAGGTTGGAGGTGGGAGCGCCTCAAAGCTGCAGCTGTCAGTCTTAGTAGGAGCCTCGACTAGCTTCGTCCGTGTCTATTTACACCACAGGTGTGGAGACTACCAGGCAGTGATGTTCATGCTCTCCTGTTCTTTAATGAGAGACTAATCCCTTTCCCATTCCCTTAGGACCAAGGTGTTTCTTTTTTAGGTGTCTCCTACAGCTGAGGTTGGCAAAGAAGTAGAAAAACTGGGATCCTTGTGCACTGTTGTTGGGAATGCAAAGTGGTCTAGCTGCCACAGACAACGGATTGGAAGTTCCTCAAAAAATAAACATAGAATTACCATATTTCCAGAAACCCCATTTCTGGATATGTATCCAAAATAACAATGCAGAGTCGTGTTTATAACAGCATTGTTCACAGCAGCTGAATGTGAAGAGACCCAAGTCTCCGTGGGCAGATGAGTAGATAAACATACACACACACACACACACTCTCTCGCACACTCATACACTTTCACACAATCTCACACACACACACACACTCTCTCGCACACTCTCACACACTTTCTTACACACAATCTCACACACACTCTCACACTTTCACACACATACTCTCACACACTCACACAATCTCACACATACAAAAATAAACATAGAATCACTCCTCCCAGCAGCCCCGAGGTCCCCCCACCACTCTGGTGTCCAATCCACACCCCAAGTTTCAGAAGGGAGCACAGAGACACTCATGTGGGAAGTGGGTCTAGAAACAGCACACTTCCACCACCACGCGTGGAGCATCCCAGGCTTGTGGGGTCCAGGGCTGTGCTTAGTGCTTCCTCACCCCTCTACCAGCCTGCTGGGTCCTGTTGGTGTCCCACTGGACGCCTGCCTCACCAACCAGCCATCTCTCCAGGGACACTCCTGGGTAACAGAGTAACAAGGGTGCTGAGGTAAGGACATACCTTGCCCCAGGTGCACCTGTTACCCAGCCAGGCTCTGGGAGTCGGGACCAAGGGTGGTAGGACAGTTTTGGCCACCTGCATCTCAAACATGTGACGGAGGAGCACTTAGGTTGCATGCATTTGCCCCATGCTGGGCCCATGAGGACCATGCCTGCCCTCCCCGTGCCAGCAGGATATGGAGCCTCAGCCCCCCAGTACCCCTCCCTGTGGGTGCCTGGGTTCCGCTGTGTCAGAACCAGACTGACTGGCCCTGACTTCTCCACACACGGGGGTCCAGATTGATGACCCCATTACGGGCTGGGTTGTCCACCTGAAACTGGCTTCCCCAGGGTTTGTGGTTTCCTGTCTCGAGGCCACAGCTACTCTCTGTGAAATCGTTTGCTCACCTGCCACAACCAACTGGTGTCTGTGGGTTTTGTCTTTCAGCCTCATTTCTGCCCGCACCCTGGTGCTAAGGTGCACCTCGCCTCTTGTTTGGCCCATTTTGCTAGGCCAAGACCCACGGAGGCCAGAACTTCCTCTTGTGTGTCTGTGGGAGAGAACTCTGGAGCCCCTCGATGGCAAAGTCCTACAGCACAGGGTGCTGGTCAGAGAAAGGCCACCCTCCCCTAGCCCGCCTCAACCTGCTGGCTGCTCCAAGTCTAAAGAGTGAGGATGTGAACTAAAATAAAATCTTAGGGGTTTCCTCCAGCAGTTGACTGATTGGACCCCATCTTGGCCAAGAGGATCCCCCAAAACTGAGTTGCTAGTCCTGAGAAGGGACATCAGACATGACTGTCTATCCCCTCCCTCCTTAGCGACATCCTCTGTCTCATTAACAGGCCCAAGACACACCCGCAGGTCCTGAATATGCACAACGACCCCCTTCGGTCTGGGCATATTTGCTGTAGTGTGTCTCTGACTAGCAGACCCTACCTTAATTCAGCATTCCTGCTTCCTGACTCCTGGTCTGTTAGACAAAGCCTAACTCTTTCAGCCAATTGTGAACTAAACACTCTTTAAACCCACCTATAAACTGAAAGCCCCTGCTTTGAGATGTTCCCCCGTTTTAGGCCAAACCAATGTGTGCCTTCTACATTTTGATTTATGACTTTGCCTGTAATTCCTGTCCCCCTAAAATGTATAAAACCAAACTGTGACCCCACCACTGTGAGTTCACTTGCTCAAGGCTTCTTGGGTGTGGCTCTAAGCACGGTCCTCAAATCTGGCTCAGAATAAACCGCCTTAAATTATTCTATAGCGTATGGCTTCTTTCCATGGACAAAGCTCCTATGGGTTTGTGCAGCTGCTCCCAGCAGGGAGGCCTCTGAGTCCCAAGGGAGGGACAAGGCCTCGTCTTTGCTTTGAGGCCTGCAGTGTTGCTCAGGGCCCTGCTCTCTGTTAGGGTGGGGACTGCGGCCTCGGGGCACATGGGGCCTCCAGATGCTTGGTACAGCCTTTGGACTGAATCCAGCTTTTACAGAACAACCTCTTTTAATAAAGGGATTGGGGACCTGTGGCCTTAGGGCCTCAGGCTCCCACTCTTAACAGACGAAGTAGGTTCCATCAGATTTCTTCTTCAGCTTCTAGAGAAAACTCTGAGAAAGAACAGGCTAGACCAGCATTTCTCAAGGCGGGATTTTGCCCTGGGGAATGTTTGCCAACCTCTGGAGACATCGGTGGCTGTCACTGCTGGTATCCAGCAGGGTGAGGGTAGGGACGCTGTGAACACTGGGCAAGGCCCAGGACAGTCTCCCGAAAGGAGAAGTTGTCCATCCCTCATGTGAGGCTGGACCCTGGGAACCCCACAGGCAACACCAGCCTGGACCATCAGGCGGAATCAGCCCGGTGGTGTCCTAGAGTCCCAGGCAGGAGCAGACACTCAGATCTTATGGAGTCTTCCTTTGGCTGTGCTCCCTCCCTCCAGCAGAACAGGGGAAAGTAGTGTCTGAGGGCGAGTGGAGAGCTCTGCATGGGGAACATGGTTGTTTGGAGCAGCTGCCCAGGAGGGGTCATTCTGGAAACAGCGTAGACACGGAGGCTGTGAAGACAGACGAGGAGCTGCTATGTCTCTGGATGCCACCCTAAGTTTAGAAATCAAAACGCTGTGAGTGTGACAAGCAGATGGTCAGACCACGTGTGTGTGCCAGGTGTTTTAATGAGGCTGGCCCGAGTAGGCAGCATCCCCAGCCGCATTCCTGGAGTCACCTAGGATACCCCATTACCCCATTAAACCACAGCCCTGGCTCCAGGGCCTCAGGTGGAAACCCTGAAAAGCTGCTGGACATTAGCATGACAAAGGGCCACCACCTGGGGCCCTCAGGACAGACGCTGAGGTTTGTTTGTCTTCTTGTTTTGTTTCCTTAAACGACGTCCTGGGGAGCTTTGCTCCCTCTGGTAACTAAGCAGCAAGACTTTTTGCTCAAAATAAACGTTGTTTGTAATTTTTCACCCAGTCACCCTAGAAACTTCTCCAATGATCTCTTTGGAGGAGCAGACGCAGGGCTCCCCAGAGGCTAATGAGGGACTGTCCCTGTCCTCTGATTAGTGTTTATTACGCTGCAGAGCTGGGTCGTTGGTATCTCCTCGTGTGTGCCCGTGTGTGTGCATGTGTGCACACGCGTGTGTGTTCATATGCATGTTAGGACTACCAAGCATTCATACTGCAGAGCCTCAGGGGCAGCACACCCACCTGGACACTCTGGTGAGCCCCGGGCAGGGACTTCAGGAGAGGCAGAGGGGCCAAGCACGCTCCCAGGGGAACCAGATGGACGGTGTGGACATGTTTAGAGCCACCTCAGTTAGCGCTGCTATGTGAGGCTGAACCCTGAGAGGCTGGCATGTATAAAATCCAAGTGCTTCATTACTTCCCAGAAATACCTGCCAGTGTTTTGCTCCTAGCCTACCGACCTGTTTAGAGGTGAAGGGAGGTTCTCACATCGCCTTTGTGGAATTCCTGGAAGGAGACTCTGGGGGGATAACTAGGGGATTGGGGTGCCCAAGCACAGGGTCCAAACCAAACCACCGTGTCCTCCACTCACAAGCCTGACTGAGAATTTGTGAGACGCCCAACTCAGGAGGGCACAACGTTTCTAACCCAGGGTGATGTCCAGGGCCTCTGTTGGGTGGGTCAGTAGCCAGAGGACAGTCCCAGCTGCTGGAATAAGAGGGAGAGAGTGTGGTCGCTTCCTGTGGTAGTGCTGCAGGAAGTTGGTGGCCCCTGAGGGAACGATGCCCCCTGGGGAGAGCCAGGCACAGAGCAGGTCCCTGCATCCACTGAGCTCAGAGAAGCAGAAGGCCTGTGGGGATCTTGGGGTGCCGACCAGCCTTAGGGACTGGGTGGCCAGGACATTCACTTTGGCTTATGTTAGGATGAAGATGTGACAGTTTTGAAGAAATCTGAGTGCGTGCTTAGAAGAACAGGTGAATCTGAGTACACGTCTTAAGGCTTACAGATATTCAGCTGTAATTGAAGGCACCATTTTGATTGACATTTCAAAAGTTACCTGTAACCAAAAATATTTTGGCACCAGAACATATTTTTCTTTCCTGTAGCAGGTAGTCTATGTTCAAAAAAAATGGCTGTATTCATACCCATCAAATAGAAACTCTGTGAAAAGAAGAACTTTGTGTTCTTACTCAGAGATGTATTCTCAGCTTCTGAAATAGTGCTAGGTAACTGACACTTACCCAAGAAATATTGTTAACTGAGGAAATACACCTGACACAAGACACACACGCACACCCCACACGCGTGCCACACGCCACACACGTGTGCGCGAGGCACACGCACAATGTGACTTTTGTGTGTTTTATTTGAGACAGAGCCTCAAGCTGTCACCCTGGATAGAGTCCCGTGGCATCACTGCTCACAGCAACTTCCAATTCCTGGGCTCAAGCGAGTCTTCTGCCTTCGCCTCCCAAGTAGCTGGGACTACAGGCACCCGCCACAACGCCTGGTCATTTTTTTGGTTGCAGCCGTCGTTGTTTGGCGGGCCTGGGCTGGATTGGAACCCGCCAGCTCAGGTGTACGTGGCTGGCGCCTTAGCCCGTTGAGCCACAGGTGCCGAGCCGACTTCTGTGTTTTAATAGTCCTATGGCTTCTGTGCTCAGAAGACAGAGAGTGAGTATACCCTGCCCAACACACTCTGTGTAGATTTTTATGAAATGTAAGTGTTTCTTTGCCAAATTTTAAAATTAATTTAATTCTAAAATTATAAAAGACATGTAGGTGTAGAGTTGTTTATCAGATATCATTAAGTGAAAAAATTAGGTCACACAATAGGATGCAAAGTAAAGATCCTATGTTGGTTTAAAAACATAAGCACACACCCTCGGAAGACATTAGAATATGTACCCATGTGTTGGCAGCAAAGTTTTCTTCCCTACATCTTTACTTTATATCTTTTCATTTTTAATCAGTATGTACTTTCTCCTGGGCCTGTCTAGTCCTGGCACCCTCACCTCGCAGGCCTCTCTGCCCCTGTGCTGCCAGGGCCCGCTTTCCACTTTTCTCTTTGTGGCCCCAGAACCCCCTGGATGTGGCAGACCCTTCAGTCCCTGCCCCAGTGGAGTGTCCCTGAAGCGTCTGCCTATTTGTGCACAGCACCCCTCAGGGGGACAGGCCGCCTGTGGGTCCCCGCCTCTCGCTCAGGGACTCCAGGTTCTATGGGAGAAGAGACTACAGCCCACTGCTTTCTGGTACATCTGGACTCAGAGGAACCAGCTTGGTTGCGGCATCAGGTATGAGCTACCCGTATCGGGGAGAAGCCCTGGTGGGTGGCACAGACTGTCTACCTCAGAGGGTCTGGCACCCTTCAGGGGAGGGGCCTCACACGTCCCGTATGGGGTCTATTTGGTTCCTCCCTGGTCTCCTCTGACCTCCCAGGCTGGTGGACTTGGACACCCTCTTTGGGCCTCAGGGCCAGGGTTTCACAACAGCCCACACAGCTAGCTCAGTCCCCTCCATTCTGTTAGCTAGAACAGGAGGGAAAGACGGAGGGAGGTACCAAAGGAGGCAGCAGGCAGCGAGCTGAGACCTCCCTGTGAGCAGGTCTTCGTGTGCCAGGCAGTGTGGAGTGAGACAGACAAACTCCTGCCCACATGGAAAAGGTCCTGATTGGTAACCCGCACCATTTATGATTTAGCCACCACTGGGATGAGCATGAAAGTGGGGAACTGTGGGGGTTGGGGTGCAGGACCGGCCACCCTGGGCTGGCGCTGGGAAGGCATCTCCTTCTGGAAGCACCTTCTGGACTGCGATCAAGCTTGGAGGGTCTGTGGTGTGCTGAGGTGTTCATTTCTGCCTGCAGGAGTGTCTGAGAGAAAGAAAAGGAACTTTTGGTTCCCCCTGTGAATGACTACTGCCCTGCACCGCGGATTGGTGGGGCCTGGCCGACTATTGGGCCAGCACATTTGCTATGGGGACACCCCTGGCTGGGACTCTGAGAGACACACTGGCATACCAGGAAACATGGCGGCCAGTGGAGCGGAGAGGTCACAGGGCCACAAGGCGGGTCCTCAAGGCACAGGAGGCTCCTCTGGCAGAGGAAGCTGCTCGCTTCCACACTGCTCTCTCCAAGGACCCTCCTAATCTGCTGCTGGCAGAAAGACAAATAACACAATGGTCCTGCCCACTGGGAAGAGAAAGGAGGCCAAAATCCAAATGACCAGGCACCACCTCTAGAAGGGAAGGGAAGGGAGCTCTGGTTTATTTGTTCTTTTACAGGATAGAAACCAGAGTGGGAGCTCTTATCAGGCCAGAAATGGGTAGTCCTGTCATGACAGGGAAGTTAAGGGCCGACAGATGAAGCTATTGTAAACTATGTTTTAGAAGGCAAATTTTTTTTCATTGTCACTTTAGGGGACCCTAACAGAAGAAAACACGGCAACATAAGAACACTATGAATGTGCGCTGGCTCTGCACATTTCCTGGCTCATGATTTTTCTACCGAAATTTTAGGTAGGTAGCTAAATGCATATGTGGCTAGGTAGACAGACAGATGGACAAGTAGGTATACAGATAATCAACCACCCCAGATCAACCCACCCTGTGAGCACAGCAAACACATGGAGTGAGCTGCATAAACAGCATTCATCAGGCACCGCTTCTTATGACAAGCGATCATCAAGGCTCTGCTCTGTGAGGGACCCTCAGTAAGCCGAGCTCGGGAAGTGCATTTCAGGGGTTGTTTCTTGAACAGGTGAGGTGGCTCGACCTCCCCGACCTGGGATTTTGGCTTAAAAATTATAAGCTTTTAAAAGTGTTTCAACACTAAGATCTGGAAACTTCATAATACAGTATTGTGATTAGAGAGAAAGTAGATTTAATTTAAAGTAATTTAATTCAATTTAATTAATTCAATTTAATCTAATTTGCTGTCAATCTGAAAAAAGTTGCTTTAAGGTAGGTTAAGTGATCTACAAATCAGTGGAGAACTAGGAAGGAGAAATTTTTAGATAATCCCAGATCAGATTTTATTGCCCTTAATACCTGAAAGAGTCTCCTTTGCCTTGAGATTTTCTGCTTACCTGAATAAAGGGAAACAGTATTATCCCTTAAGGAAATATTATTGAGGGGGCCTTATCAGTTACTGAGATGATAATTCATTCCCGAAAGGCTGCCATTCTCTTTCTGTCCACTTTGCACTCACTCTACGTCCAGTGAGTAGGCTTGGGTTTACTTTGAGCTTAAGTTTTCCTGCAATGCTGTATTTCCTGTATTTCTGCCCATGTATTCATGTTGATTGCGGGGTACTAGATATCTGTACACATGGAATCATGAATTCTAGAGAAGGAGTGTTCCAAAGCGCTGTTGCAATAGTCAGGAAGGACTGGGCTATGCTATGTTAACAGTTCCAAGATCTCCAAGGTTAAGGAAAATGAGGTTTATTTTTGGTTTGTGCTACACTTTCATGGTGGGTCAACAGCAGCATACCTGCATGGCATTGCTCAGTAGTCCAGGCTGAGGAAGTTCTGCCTGGATAACTGTTGCTTGTTATAGTAGTAGGGAGAATAAAAGCTCTAAAAACCATGTGTTCACTCTCAAAGTCTCTGATTACATCAGGCACACTCCTGCTTGCATGTTATTGATCATAGCCAGTCATAGGATGTGTGCATAGCCAAGAAGGTGGGACTGCATAACTCTCACTGGGAAGAGTGCCAAGCATGGGGATAATAGTGGAGTCTTGCCCTTGTGCTGAGGTAGGGGGTGCAATGATCCTCGTGTGACTTTCTTGGCAATGATTCCAACTTGAGCAGTCCTATGATGCCAGCTATGACAGGAGAAGGCTCAGCCCTTCACATGAAAAGCACAGTCAAGAGTGAAAGCACAATAACCGCACTGACATGTGGACCTGATGCTTCTGTCCCAGAGCCACCAGGATGTCCACTAGGGACATGGACCAAGCTGACTCTGCAGTGAAGAGGCCGAATCCACATCAGCCCTGCAATGTCTGTGGTGATTACACCATCTATACCAACGGCTATAGAGCTACAGCATCCATGGCCATATGGAACACAATGGCACCTTGTGGGTCACAACCTGACTAGAACCAAACCAGTGAAATTTGTTGAATAAGGAGCAGAGAGATTCTCCTACCTCAGATACTGTGAAAAAAAGAAAGGCTTTTCTACCTTGGTACCTGTGGAGGAAGACAGATTTTACTCCATCAGTAACTAGAGAGAAGCAAAGATTTTACCTCAGTAACTGTGAAGTAGGAAAAAGCTTGCTACCTCGGAAACTGTGGGGCAGAAGAGCCTTCCACCTAAGTACTTTTGGAAAAAAAGTAGCTACTCTTGCATTAGGAATTGTATACAAAGAGAGATTTTCCAACTCTGTAACTTTTAAGAAAAAGGGATTCTCCAACATCAGTAACTATAGAGAAAAAGAATTCTCATACCTCAGGACCTAAGAAGACACAGACATTCACCACCCTCAGTAACTGAGGAGAAAGACACTTTTTTTTTGTTTTGTTTTTGAGACAGAATCTCACTATGTTGCCCTCTGTAGATTGCTGTGGTGTCACAGCTCATAGCAACCTCAAACTCTTAGGCTCAAGTGATTCTCTTGCCTCAGCCTCCCGAGTAGGTGGGATTACAGACACCTGCCACAATACCTGGCTATTGTTTGGTTGCACTTGTCATTGTTGTTTAGCAGGACCAGGCTGGGCTTGAACCCACCAGCTTTGGTGTACATGGCCTATGCCTTACTCACTGAGCTATGGGCACCCAACTGGAGAAAGACACTTTTACATCAGAAACCATGAGCAAGTGGATGGAGCTGGAACATTTTCTTCTTAGTAAAGTATCTCAATAATGGGAAAAAAAGTATCAGATGGACTCAATACTACTATGAAATTAATATATAATCACCTATACACTCATATGAATGGCAAAAACATAACTATAGTCCAGAAAGTAGAAGGGAAGAGGAGAGAGACGGAAGGGGAGGGGAGATATGGGAAGAGAGGGGGTATTTGCACCTGATGCACATGATGCAATGGTACATTTAAAAACTATTAAGAAATTAATATATTTGTGATAGATATGTTAATTAGTTCAATGTAAGCCAATACAATACAATACAATGTGGCTATTTCACATTGTATATCGAAGCAGTATCCTGAACTCCATAAATGCATCAATGTACAAAGTTATGATTTAATAAAAAAATAATAAGAAAAAAGAAGCCATGAGCAAGGACAGATCCCTCTATCTAAGGATCTATGGAGAAAGATGCTTTTATTTCAATAACCCTTTTATTTCTTAGTAATTGTGAGGAAAGAGTTTTTCCTCAGTAAATGTGAGTAAGAATGAATCTGTGTACCTCAGTAATTGTAGAGAAAGACACCTTTATATCAGAAACTATGAGCAAGGAGAGATCTCTGTATCTAAGTAACTATGGAGAAAGAGATTTTACTTCAGTAACTGTGAACAAGGACAGAGTACTCCATTTTATTAACTCTGGAGAAAAACACTTTTACTTCACAAACTTTGAGGAAAGACAGATTCCTCTACCTCTGTAACTGTGGAGAAAGATACTTTTACTTCAGTAACTGTAAGAAGGATATCATCTCCCTATTTCAGTAAATGTGGAGAAAGACATTTTTTCTGCAGTAACTGTGAAAAAGAACAGACACATGTACCACAGTGTCTGTTAACAAGGACAAAGAGCTCCACCTCAGCAAATGTGGAAAAAACACTTTTACTGCAGTAACTATGACCAAGAGCAGATCTCTCTACCTCAAACTGTGGAGAAAGATACTATTACTTGAGTAATATAAGAAAAAACATAATACACTACTTCAGCAACTGTGGATAAGGACACTTTTAGTTCAGAAACTGTGAGCAAGGACAGATCACTCTACCTCAGCAAATGTGGACACAGACACTTTCATTCAGTAATTATGAACAAGGACAGATCCCTCTACCTAATTGACCACGAAGAAAGGCACTTTTACTTGAAACTGTGAGCAAGGACAGATCACTTTACCTCAGAGACTATGGAGAAAGACACTTTTACTTCAGTAACTGTGAGCAAGCACTGATCACTCTACCTATGGAACTATGGAGAAAGACAATTTTATTTCAGTAACTGTAAGGACAGAGTTCTCTACCTCATTAACTGGAGAAAGACACCTTTGCTTTGCTAACTGAGAGCAAGGACAGATTAGTCTACCTCATAAACTATGAAGAAAGACACTTTTACTTCAGTAACTGTGAGTAAAGACGGAGTCCTCCAACTCATCAACTGAATGAAGACACCATTATTTGAGTAACTATAAGAAACAACCTCATAGATTACCTCAGTAACTGTGGATCAGGATACTTTCACTTCAGAAACTGTGAGCAAGGAGACATCACTTTACCTCAGTAATCGTGGAGAAAGACACTTTTATAATAGTTAACTAAGAGCAAGGACAGACCCCTCTACCTAGCTGACTATGGAGAAAGGCACTTTTACTTCATAAACTGTGAGCAAGGACAAATCATTCTACCTCAGCAACTGTGGAGAAAGACATGTTTACCTCAGAAATTGTGACAAAGGAGAGATCTCATTAACTCAGTAACTGTGGAGAAAGATACTTTTACTTCAGTATCTATGAGCAAGGACAGATGTCTCTACCTCATTAACTGCAGAGAAACACACTTCTATTTCAAAAAGTGTGAGCAAGGACAGATTTCTCTACTTCAGTAACTGTGGAGAAAGACACTTCAGTAACTGTGAACAAGGACAGATTCCTCTCCCTAAGGATCTATGGAGAAAGACACTTTTGTTTTGGTTACCATAACCAATGCCTGATTACTCTACCTCAGTAAATGTGGGGAAAGACACATTTATTTCAGTAACTGTCAGCAAGGACAGATCCCTCTACCTAATTGACTATGGAGAAAGACACTGTTATTGCAAAAACTGTGAGCAAGGACAGAGTCCTCTATCTCAATAACTATGGTGAAAGACACTTTTCGTTCAATAACTATGAGCAAGGACAGAGTTCTCTACCTCAGTAACTGTGGAGAAAGACACTATTACTTGAGTAAGTGAAAGCAACAAAACAATTCACTACCTCAGCCACTATGGTGAAGGACAATTTTACTTCAGAAATTGTAAGTAAGGACAAAGTTTTCTATCTCAGTAACTGTGGAGAAAGACATTATTACTGTAACTACAAGTAACTGTAAGTTACACTATTACTGTAACTGTAAGAAGAAACATAATACATTATCTCAGCAAATGTGGATAACTTTACCTTTACTTCAGAAACTGTAAGCAAGGATAGATCCTTCTACCTTAGTAACTGTAAAGAAAAATACTTTCCTTCAGAAACTGTGAGCAGGGACAGACTCCTCTACTGCAGTAACTATAGAAAAAGACACTTTTATTTTAGTAACTATAAGCAAGAACAGATCACTATACCTTAGAACCTATTGGGAAAGACACTTTTTTTCAGTTACTGGGAGAAAGGACAGACCCCTTCACCTCATTAACTGTACAAAAGACACTTTTATTTCAGAAACTGTGAGAAAGAACAGATCTGTCTACCTTGGGACCTATGCAGAAAGGCATTTTACCTCAGAAACTGTGAGCAAGAACAGTTTCTGTGCCTCTACCTCAGTAACTGTGAAGAAAGACACGTTTACTTCAGTAACTGTGAGCAAGGGCAGATCCCTCTACCTAAGGAGAAAGACACTTTTATTTCAGTAACTGGGAGAAAGGACAGACCCTTCTACATCAGCAACTGTGCAGAAAGACACTTTTACCTCAGAAACTATCAGAAAGGACGGTTTCTCTACCACAGTAACATTGAAGAAAGATGCTTTTACTTCAGTAACTGTTGGAAGAACAGATTCCTCTATCTAATTAACTATGAAGATACTTCTACGTTAGAAACTATGAGCAAGAACAGAACCCTGTACCTCACTAACTATAAAGACACTTTTACTTGAGTAAATGCGAGTAAGGACAGAGTTCTCTACCTCAGTAACTGTGGAGAAAGACATTTTTACTTTAGTAACTAGGACAAAATCCCTTTACCTCAGTAAATGTGGAGCAAGACACTTTTACTTCTGTAACTGTGATCAAGGACAGATCTCTCCACTTAAGTAACTGTGGAAAAAGGCTCTTTTATTTCAGTAACTGAGCAAGGACAGAGTCCTCCACCTCATTAACTGTAGAGAAAGACATTTTTATTTCAGAAACTGAGCAAGGACAGATCTGTCTACCTCAGGACCTGTGCGGAAAGGCATTTTACCTCAGAAACTGTGAGCTAAAACAGATCCCACTACCTCTGTAATTGTGGAGAAAGCACTGTTTTTTTTGTTTGTTTGTTTGTTTGAAACAGAGTCTCACTTTGTCACCCTTAGTAGAGTGCTATGGTGTCACAGCTCACAGCATCCTCAAACTCTTGGGCTCAAGCGATCCTCTTGTCTCAGTAACCCCTTGACAGGGTTTCACTCTTACTCAGGCTGGTCTTGAACTCCTGAGCTCAAGCAATCCAAGCATTCCTCAGGATCGCAGGAGAATGGTACTTTTACGTCAGTAACTATGAGCAAGAACAGATCCCTCTACCTTGAGAAAGGCACCTTTTTCCTCAATAACTGTAAGGACAGTTCTGTCTATCTTAGGAACTGTGGAGAAGGGCCCTTTTCCTTCAGGGACTGTGAGCAAGGACAGATCCCTCTACCTCAGTAAGAGTGGAGAAAGACACTTTTACCTCACAAACTATGAGAAAGAACAGAGTCCTCTACCTCAGTAACTGGAGAAAGACAGTTTTACTTCAGTAACTATGAGGAAGGACAGATCCCTCTACCTCAGAGACTGTGGAGAAAAACACTTTTACTTAAGTAACTGTGAGCAAGGACAGATCCCTCTACCTAAGGATCTATGGAGAAAGGTACCTTTTCCTCAGGAACTGTGAGTATGGACAGATCTGTCTATCTCAGTAACTGTGGAGAAAGACACTTTTACTTTAATAACTGTGAGAAGGACAGATCCCTTGACCTCAGTAATTGTGGAGAAAGATACTTTTACTCCAGAAACTGTGAGCAAGGACAGAGTACTCCACCTTCGTAACTATGGAGACAAACACTTCTACATCAGAAACTTTGAGAAAGGACAGAGTCCTCTACCTCAATAACTGTGGAGAAAGACACTTTTACTTCAGTAACTGTGAGCCAGAACAGATCTCTCTACTTCAGTTACTGTTGAGAAAGACACTTTAACTTCGGACACTAAGTACAGAGTCCTCTACCCCAGTAACTGTTGAGAAAGACACCTTTTCTTCAGTAACTGTGAAAAAGGACAGATACATCTACCAGAGTGTCTGGTAGCAAGGACAAAGTGCTCTACCTCAGTAAGTTTGGGGAACGCACTTTTACTGCAGTAACTGTGACCAAGGACGGATCTCTCTACCTCAGTAACTGTGGAGAAAGACACTATTACTTTAGTAACTGTGAGCAAGCACAGAGACCTGTACCTAAGTAAATGTAAAGAAAGATACTTTTACTTCAGTATTGTGAGCAAGGATAGATCACTCTATCTCAGAAATTGTGAAGAAAGACACTACAAATTCAGAAACTATAAGCAAGGGCAGATAGCTCTACTTCATTAACTATGGAGCAAGACACTTTTACTTCAGTAACTGTAAGTAAGGACAGATCACTCTACCTCAGTAACTGTGGAGAAAGACATTTTTACTTCAGTAATTGTGAGCAAGGACAGAGTCCTCTACCTCCATACCTGTAGAGAAAGGCAGTTTTACTTCAGAAACTGTGAGCAAGGATAGACCCCTCTACCCCAGTAACTGTGGAGAAAAACTCTTTTACATCTTCAAATGTGAGTAATGACAGATATTTCTACTCAAGTAACTATGGAGAAACTTACTCTTATTTCAGAAATTGTGAGCAATGACCGAGTATTGTACCTCAGTAACTGTGAAAAATACACTTTTACTTCAGAAACTTTAAGGAGAGAGTCATTTACTTTAGTAACTGCGGAGAACAACACTATTACATGAGTAACTGTGAGCAAGAACAGAGTACCTCAGTAAGTGTGGAGAACAATGCATTTACTTCATTGTGAGCACTGAGAGTCCTCTACCTCAGTATCTGTGGAGAAATACACTTTTGCTTCATAAACTATGACCATGGACAGATCTGTCTTAGTAACTGTGGAAAAAGACACTTTTACTTTAGAAACTGTAAGGAAAGAGTCCTCAAATTCATTAGCTATGGTTGTTGTTCAGTGTTAGAGAACAACAGTATTACTTGAGTTAAGTGTGAGCAAAAACAGAGTACTCTACCTCAGGATTGTGAGGAAAGACACATTTACTTCAGTGATTGTGAGCAAAGACGTAGTCCTCTACCTCAGTCACTTTGGAGAAAGGCACTTTTACTTCAGAAACTGTGAGCAAGATCACTCTACCTCACTAACTTTGGAGGAAGACCCCTTTACATCATTAACTGTGAGCAAGGACAGAGTCCTCTACCTCAGTAATAGTGCAGAAAGACATTATTACTTCAGAAACTATGAGCAAGTACAGAAACTTCTACCTTAGGAACTATGTAGAAAACCACTTTTTCTTCCGTAACTCTGAATCAGTACAGATTCCTATACCTCAGTAACTGTGAAGAAAGACACTTTTACTTCAGTAACTGTGAGCAAGGACAGATCTCTCTACTTCAGAAACTGTGAAGAAAGACACTGCTACTTCAGCAATTGTTAGCATGGAGAGAGTCCTCTACTCCAGTAACTGTGGAGAATGACACTTTTATTCCAGTAACTGTTAGGCAGGACAGAGTCCTCTACTTCACTACCTGTGAAAGAAGGTAGATTCTCATGCTCCTCAACCTAGGGAGAAGAATGGATTTTCCTAGCTCTGTACTGGTGAAGAAGAATGAATTGAATCCTCTTCTCTGTTCCTGTGAAGAGGAGAGTTTTCTACATCTTTAATTGACTTTGTCATCAGTGACTATGAAGGAGAGATTCTCCCAACTCAAGAACTGTGTTGGGTGATGCTTTCTTTTATCCTTGTTAATGTCAGGGGAAATGGATATTCTACCCCAGTAACTGGGCAAAGGAACAGATTCTCCTGCCTCAGGAACTGTGAAGAAAAATTAACTTTCCTTTTATCAGTAACCATAGAGAAGAATGGATTCTTTTACCTGAATGATTATAGAGAAAAATGGGTTTTCTTCCCAGTAACTGTGAAGAGAGGAATGATTTTCCCATCTCAGCAACCCTGGGGGGTGGGGGGAGGTGACATTCTCTTGCCACTCATGTGAGAAAAAATTTGGTCAGCATACTCCTGCTATAGGCATTGGCAGGGCTCCTGCTTTGGCCCATGGGCCTGGGGAGGTTTAGGATGGGATGAGGTGAGCTCTAGGTCTTGGTGACAGGTAAAGTCTACAGTCTCCTCTGTCACAGCTTAATGCAGAAGATCATTAGAACTTAGAGCCTAAATGTGAACAGGGATTCTCTTCCAATCTTCTGTAAAAGCACCATTTTGAGGGGCCTGTGAAAGGGTGTGTAGTATCAACACCCCCTCCCATAGCATGGGAGTGCACCTGCAAACACATGGAGAAGAATCTGAATAATACCTTCTAATACCAGGACCATAGCTGGAAGTCAAACCCTGACTGGAGATATAAAAGTGTAGAATTATAGCTAACTGTGGATAAGGCCTTCATTTGAACTATGGCCATACCAGTTGTCAACTGTAAGTCCTTGGGGGAATAGTTAGCAAAACAGGAATGATGAAGGCACTCCTGCCTCAGTCTGGCTGTGAGAAATACTTAAGACAACTTGCGCAAAGCCTTTGGAGCAATGCTTAGCACAAAGTAAATGTGAAGTATTAGCTATAAAGTTTCTTTCCCTGAGAAAAACATTGATTAGATCATGGCAAGCTAGAAATAAAGGCCATTTTCCTTAAAAAGTGCCCTTGGTTCCTGGCCGTGATTCCACCAGGCGAGGCTTGCTCTCCTCTTCTACGGGGACTCATTGCTGAGTATGGAAGTTTGCGAGTCTGTCAAAAGGAAATGTCCTCACTCCTTTGACTAGTGACCCTGATGTGGGGTGTTTAGGAAATTCCCTCATAGCCCCAGAGCCCCTTGGCCTTGGATTGTCCTTGTAGCTCCCCATGCTATGAGCTGCATGAGTCATTGCTAAGCCACCAGGACACACCAGGGGCCTCCGTGTTTCCTAAAGAATCAAGAGGCAGAGAGGAGGAATTTTTTTCACTCAAAATGCTTTTTGTGTGATATCTCTTCCTGTGCTGGGTATAGGTAACCCGGACAAAGGTGTAGGCTTCCACCTCAAGGACCTCACAGGATGACTGCAGAGGCAGACAAGTGAACCAGCACCTGTGTGCCGGCTCCAGCCAGCACCTCGAGCTTGGCACACTCATGGGAATGGGTGACAGAAGGACCAGCTCCCAGGACAGAGGGATCAAGGCCCAGGGTTGGTGGGGCACATGCAGGACAACAGCGATAGTTCATTGCCAAAAGATGTAAGGGAGGTGAATCTGTGGAGGTGCATCACAGAGACTTCCTGTGACTGTACTTCAGACCCCAGGGCACGGGGGATCTCCAAGGGAAATTTAAATTGAGAAGAGACATGATTGGGTTTGCATTAGAAGCACTTGTCTGGGAGTGGCCTCAATACGCCTTAATACAATAGGATTGTGGTGAGGAGCCAGATAGGGGTGCTGGGTGGTTCCAGCCAGGAAAGGCCCTGAAGGACAGAGGCAAGTAACCCTGGGAAGGGAGGCATGGCCTGGGGGTCTCTTGCACACAGACCCTGCCCAGCTCCCCAGGAAGGGTGCCAGGCCACTGGGGCCCAACTTGAATTTCACAGCCCATGGGTGAGTCTGAAGCCCGCAGGACACACCTGTCCTCACAGCTGTCTCCTCCACTGGGTCTTCCCTGGCCTGGAGGCGGCAGGTCTCTAAAGTTTCTCCATGAAGGCCATGCCCAGGCCCACACCCAAGTTAGCTCCTCTGGCATAAGACCAGCACCTCAGCTTCACCACATGTACAGTGACAAGCAGTTACACATCTGGGCATGTGGTTATTTGCTTTGTATTTAGCTGCCTACAGACGGTGATCCCCATGGGCACAGAAGTCCCATGCCCAAGCCTGTCTGGGTCCTCACAGAGCTTGTGCTTTTCTGGAGGCTGAGGGGACTGAGGCCATTCTGCCAACACACGTACCAAAGGTGTGCTGTGAGATGGAGTCTGCCACAGCCCTCCTTTCAGTGAGAGAGACCCCAGGGCAGAACATTGAGGACGTGGCTGGCTAGTCTGCTGGGATAGGGAGTGTGGCTCCTGTGTGGAAGAGCTGGCCCGGGCTGTGGTTGGCAGGAGCTTGTCCCCACCCCGCCCTCCGCCCTCCCCTGCAGAGCTCCCTCCTCTCCTAGCACCTGCTCAAAGGCACCATGCATTGCTCAGTGTGGTGGGGAATGAAGCCACTCCTTACCCAGAGAGGCGGTTGGCACATCTTTGGAAGCTTCCAATGTGTCCCCAGGCTAGCACTTTCCCGGGGACGGGTGTATGCTGACAGTTTGTAATGTCCGCCCTGGACTCAGACTTTTTGAGTCTGAACCTCACTGCCCTAGTGGGCCTGGGGAGTGGTACCCATCCTGCTTGTCTGGACAGCAAATATGTGTGAGCAGGGATGGGTGGAGTGACACAGGCCCTGATGGGATCCAGTCACGCTCCACCTCCCTCCAGCAGGGGCCACCAGAGCAGGTACCTTCAGAGGAGGCAGATACTGCTGGGAGCCCGGTGTCCCCAGGCCTGCACTGTGTGTCTTTGCACCCTATCTTACAAAATAACATTAATATTAGGGAAATCACACAAAATTATTAGTTTGTAGATTGAGCAGTCAAATACTGACACATTTGTAAGGTTCACATTGTTCCAACTAAATGTAAAAACTTCAGACAATTTCAAAAGAGATTTCTGGTAGAGGATCCTTTTGCATCAGAGACTTCAACACTCAAACCAGTCACGTGATGAAGTTAGTGCAGGTGTTTTCCTTACCATGTTACAGGTGGGAAAACTGATGCTCAGAGTTTAAGTGCAGTGTCTGAGCCCAGAACAGTAACAGTGCCTGAGGTTTCTCTGATTTTACACTCAGAGCTTCTTCTCAAAAGTCCAACAGACTTAATTCCTCTGGACAGCCCTCTCTCTGTGGTGAGCCCTGACTTGGGACTCAGGCTCTAGGCAGCCCTCTGTCTGGGGCCAGCCCTGACTTGGGATCCGAATTCTTCACAGTCCCAAGCTCTGCAGCAGACTCAGCCCCTGTACCGGGACCATAGCTCTGCACCCTCTGCTCATGCTGACTACTGTGGCTCCCATCTGGAGACACTTGACCACACCTGTCTGGAAGCCTCTGCCTTAGCTGCTCATGGCTGAACACACTCTGAAACTTGGGGCTGCTGTAGCCCACTTTGGTTCTTGGGATTTCATGTCCTCTTGGGACTGCCAGTGGGAATGTGTCCACAGTTGGCCCTTCTATGTGTCTCACCCCAGACTGTGGTGAGAGGCTGGCGTTTTCTACCGCCTCCTACCCTCTCTCCCCAAGGTCTGCACAATTCCTCTGAATTTCCTCAGGCTGAGTGCTTACTCTTCATCTGAACCCTTCACCAACCAGTTGTAACCCAAGGTCTGTGGTCCCTGGTGCCAGAGATCCCCAGCTTTTCCCCTTGACCTCCTCCTGTGCCTTTTGGGGTGAGGGACAATGTCAAGTGCAGGTGCTATTTTTAATGAAGTACATGGTAGGCATATGAGGATAAAGGGGAGGGCCCTGAGGTATGCACAGTCATTCTAGAACACAGGTGACTAGGATGTCCATCTCGGATTCTGAGGGCAATGGACAGACTGGAGCCTACCCGCAGCTGGGGAAGGTTACCCTGGGAGGCACCCTCAGGGAGGGAGTGGAGAGTTCCACCCAATTGATATGAAAAGCAGGCTGAGTACATGGGCCTCCCACCAGCTTCACCAGGATGCTGGCATAGCACAGGCCTTCCTGGCGCCCAGACTGCACACCACACAATGAGTGATGGTCTCCCTTCAAGGTCATCTCCCGCAGTCGCGTGAGCTGGCTGAGTCTGGTCAGGCAGGACTGGATAGTCTTCGAGATGAGCATTACACCAGAGGTTTTCAGCTGAAACTGGCAAATACACCCAGATGTGCCAGCACTTCACACTTCCTGCCCTATGTGTAGTGTTAAGGTCTCTTTGCCCACAGGGCAGCTCTTTCTCTCCTTGGCCACCTTGATCTTAGGATGCAGCCCACATGTCCTCCTTGAGCTGGATGAGTAGCCCTCAGCCAGCTGCCCATGAACAGGACCAAGACCCCACCCAGATCAGGTCCACCATCCCCTGAACCTGTGCCCTGGACTTGGTCAACATAGCCATGTGTTAAAGCCAGTGTATTTTCTTTTCTTTTTTTTTTTTTTTGGTAGAGACAGAGTCTCACTTTATCACCCTCAGTCCCTCAGTAGAGTACTGTGGCGTCACAGCTCACAGCAACCTCCAACTCCTGGACTTAGGCGATTCTCTCGCCTCAGCCTCCTGAGTAGCTGGGACTACAGGTGCCCGCCACAACACTCGGCTATTTTTTTGTTGTAGTTTGGCCGGGGCCGAGTTTGAACCCGCCACCCTCGGTACATGAGGCCGGCGCCCTACTCTCTGAGCCAGAGGCGCTGTCTATAAAGCCAGTGTATTTTGTGCCTCTCCTAGAAATCATTTTTTAACCATAATAAAACAGCCTGCTCGGAAGAAGTTCTGGTGATAGATGGTGGGTGTGGTTGCACAACGTGAATGCATTCAATTCCACTGAACTGTGCACTTAAAAATGGCTAAAATGGTAAATTTTATGTTACATGTATTTACCACAATAAAAAAACACGAGAAACAGTAAATACTGACCTCTCTAGCTTGCCCTGAGACCGTTGGCTTCGTGTGTCAATGTGGCATAAAGGAAAACTTCAAAGCGTTGACCCAGAGACAGTGCCATTAATTGTTTGATGCCACATAAATTTCTGAGCCTCATTTCCTCAACTGTACAATGGGGACAAACAACATAGTCCTCTAGGATGTGGAAACAAATGTAAGCCTGCTTCGGCCGCTGCAGATGGTGGTAAAACATCACCTCGCAGCCAAGAACAGGACGAGAGCAGCCTGCCTGCCTGGGCATCGCCGCTGACCCTCAGGAAGAAACCCCGCTCTGATGTGACCCAGACACTGCAGGATTTCAGCCCAGGAAACATAGTTCCTGTGGGAACTAACACCCACCACTCTTGAAGAAGCAAAGGGTGGCAGTTCCTGCCTTCAGGGTGGTCCATTAACAAGTGTTTGAAAGTCCTTAGGTTCCAAGTGAATGTCTGCGTGTAAGGTGGTATGTCAGGAGTTCCTCATCATTTGCTGACATGAAATCACTTGTTCTCTGTGCAAATAAAAGCTTAAGTGTGCCAAAAGTGGGGAGGACGGCACTGCCAGAGCAGAGACTGGGGGGTTTCCGCTCACCTTAGTGCTGCCACCAGAGGCAATCACCTGTCGGTGGGAAGGGTCCCACCTGGTCATAGGGTGGCAATTCACCCAGCGCCTGGTTCTATGGATGCCCAGAGCGCAGGAGAGGCTAGGAGCCCAAGTGAGTGCCCTGAGCCCCCTTCTCACAGGTAAACGGCTCTCCACACACCTGAACCTCACACAGGCAGATACGTCTTCTGATACATATTACCTACTAACAGTGATGCCCCCACATGGGAGGCCGCAGGGCAAGGCCAGCCCCTCTGAGCCTGCTGGTGCAACTGAGCTTGTGTGGGGGTTTGGGAGTGGTTTGGCCCCAGCACAGTCTGTTCCTGCCTCCACGGTAGTGAGATTTTCCCTCTTTTCAGGCTGGATCCTGACCCCCTGGGGCAGGCAGTGGAGGGCCAAGTGGGTGTGTGTTTGTGTGTGTGTGTGTGTGTGTGTGTGTGTGTGTGTGTGGGCGGCCCAGCAGGGGGTATCCAGGGGCTCTATGCTGTGTGCCTGAGGACCAACCCTGGATGCAGGCAGCCCTGTTCCCTCGCAGGGGTGCACACCTGCACATTTAAGAAGATCAGCTGTCTGGAGCCACACATTAAAGACACACTAATGCCAGCTGATGAGCGAAACACAAAAAGGTCTGTGCACAGTTGTCATGATATCCAATACCACAGACAAGCAGAACAGGCCTCAAATACTCTGCATGCAGCACAGGCCACAGGCTGGACATCCTGCTAGAGAGAGGTGGGAAGAGGCATCCTTGGGGGACAGTCTAGGCCACAGCAATGCCTGCCTGGGGGGCCCATGGGCTCTGCCTGTTCTGGGCCCAGGGCCCCAAGTGCCTGGTTGCTGAGTCACCTCTCTGGAGCCACATTCCACCACTGCACACTGGGCACCAACAACACCTGGCTCCAGGCCACCTGTGCAGGTGGAGGTGCCCAGGCGTGCGCATGCCAGGGCGCGCAAAGTGTGTGGGTGTGCACATGAGCACAGGCACCTTACTGCACGTGTGCACACACCAGACTTGTGCCTTGAACTCACACCATGTTTTACCCCACAGCCCCCAAGTCTCCCGAGCCTGGGATCTCCTCTGCCAGACCCCAGCGGAGCCCATGTGCTGGTGTCAGCTCACGTGCTGGATGGGTCTGCTCTGTCCTCGGACACTCCCGGAAGCTGGTCCCACACCCCACCCCCACATGGCGCCTGCTCACCAGCCTCTTCTCCATCTCACCACCAACCTCAGGCTGTCTTCATAGTCCCAGGTGGATCTGTGCACACAGATCTTCTCTGTCCAAATACTTTAAGAAACAAAGGGACTGGGGGCGGGGGGCGGGGACATATATAGCCATCGTGCCTGTGTATGGAAGGCTTGTCTTTACTGCAAAAGGAGAGTCCCTGCTTTGAGGAGGTGAGCCTCTTACACTCACTGAGCACAGCTTACATTAAAGTGCATTTCACAATCTTACCAGGAACCCTCATGTTCATTACCGCTTGAGCTTAATTTAAAATCAAATGTTGTTTTTTATAGGAAAGAACTGGTAAAAATGGGTAACTCAATTCTGTTTACATTCCGAGCAAGCTGCCATTCTTAGCCAGCTACGAGTGCCGTGACGGTTAAATAAGTGAAATGGGCTGAATTTCAGGGGTTTCCTGAGTCAACACTTCTTGCAGAGGAGCTAAATTGAGACAAAAGGTTGATACTGTCCCAATAATGATTAACAAGTTCTTGTCACATTTCTCTGTGAGTCGGGACCATCCTCAGTCATTGGTTGTTATATGCAGTCACACGTTAGTAAAATGCAGACTCATTAAACCAGAAAGGGAGATGAACAGATGAGGGGGGAGAGATCACAGCCAGACACAGCCGAGTCTGAACCTCCCGCGTGCTCCCGTGCCTCTGCACTGCTCAGTCAGAGTCACAGAGCTGGGTGGGGGCATGACAGGGACACCACGATGGGAGTGGGGAAGAGGTGGAGACGGAAACAGACAGAGACAGACAGACAGACACCAAAAGGAGTAGACAGGCAGAGAGACAGGGACAGAGCACACCGTGCCAGGCCTTCCGCACTGCTATGCCATAGCTGCTGTGGGCCCAGAGCAGGGTCCATTGACCTTTGCTGTCCCAGGACCAGGACAAAGCTGCCTGGCTGCCATCAGGCCACTCTGGGGTCACAGGCGGTAATCCTGTGACAGAGAAAACCCCGAAAGAAGCTAGTGTCAGTTAGCAACTCAAACAACCTGGCTCCGACGGGCTCAGAGAAAGGCCACACCTGCAGCCACAGGGCAGGTTCTCTAGGACGCTGAGCAGGGAAACACCAGCTGGAACCTTCTGAAGTGAGAATCAGATCACCGCCAGCTCCCTAACTGGGCGTCTGGCAATATCGTCAATGAATTGTTGCTAAACAACAAGAAAACTGTATTTCAGTCTGGGCTGAAGCAAGGGCTGGCACATGCTGAAAAGCGAGGAGATGGTGGGGGTGCAGGGCCTGCAGTCCTGTCCATGGGCACAGGCAGGCTGCTCCAGAGCCCTGGTGCTGGGGACGACATGGCCCTCTGTCCTGCATGGGTTTTGGAGTCACCTGAGGGGATTTTAAAGCCCCCATGCTTGGACATCACCCACAGAAATGTAGCTGTCCCTGTATGGGAGGGCAGATGGGAGCCCTGACCCTGCTCAGAAGTCCTGAGAGACTCCAGTGCATACTGGTGGGGATGGGAGGGGCAGACTTCTCCTTCATGACACTGGGCCCCCAAACCAGCAGGAAGACAGCAGAAGGCCCCAGCACACCCGGCCAGTGGCACCACAGCCCACGATGCCGGCACGTGTCCCCTCCTGCCCACAAGGAGAGCGCCTCAGTGTCCCTCCTGGGGCCCCTCCCGGGGACTCAAGGCTCTGTATGGCCTGGAGCTCATTCGGGGACTGACACACAGAGTGCACGAGCAGTGCCGACCCTCCCCTGGCGTCTCTTTCAGGAATGCCGGCGTGAGCTCTGAGACCCTGGGACTGCCCCGTGTGTGCTTCCACACGGACCAGAAAGTGTGAAGGAGGGCACCACAAGAAAGGTACCAGCACAGCTGACTGCGCAACATACACACAGACGGGTCCACATACACACATTCACACGCGTACCTGCCACACATGTGCATGCACACAAATGTTCATGTGTGCACACAAGAGCATCTGTGTACAATTATGTGTGTACATTCATACACATGCACATGGGGCACACATCCATGTGTCCACAATGTTCATGTGTGCACATACGTGTGCAAACCTGTACACACTCCACTCCCACTATTGACACAAGACTCTCATGGTGTGTTCCTGACACGTCCCACTTGGGACATCTCAGAGCAAGGCATCTTTATGACCCCCACAGCCCTGGAACCAACCAGGACACAGTCCACGAGGTGCCCTGGGCTGCCTTTGTCCTGCCTGGCAGGTGTGGTCACAGCCTAGAGGCCCATGGCCGCGGAGGAGACTTCAGGCCATGTCTCATCCCTGGGAGGGAGAACACAAGGAGGATGAGCCACAGGGAAGTCTTTGGCACCAGGCAGCAGCCACTCTGCCCAGGCAGGAGCCGCTGCTGGGGCAGCCCCAGGCTCTGAGGCCTCTGTCCAGCCAGGAGGCCTGGAGCCGCCCCTCCCTCTCCTGTAGCCTGAGGGCTCATTTTCGGGAACTTGCCAGCTCATTTTCTAGCTTGTTTTGTGATGTGGCAACAGCCTCAAATCACAGCAGCCTGAGCAGCCAGTAAATATTTACACTTCCAAGGCTGACAGGCCCTTTGTGTGCCCCTACCCAGGGGGGCAGCTCAGCCCTGCTTACTCCAATGGCAATGGCTTCTCCAGCCCAAAGCAGCCTGGGCCCCAGGGCCCCAGGTTCAGTGCTCAGAAATGCAGGTGTGGGGGGGGGGCTCTCTGACAGCCACCGCCAGATCTGCCCAGAAATTTGCTGCGTGCGTCCTGCTCCCACGACATGTGCAGCCCGCTAAGCACCTAAGAATGTTCTAGGTCTGGGCGGCCACCTCCCTGCTGGGCTGTGGTGCTCTGGAAATCAGAAACAGGTCTCTCCTGTGGCTCATTCCCCCCATCTCTAAACATGTCTATATCTATGTTATCATGAGTCACAGCGTCACAGCTGACCTCGCAGGGAGAATCCATGTGTTCACTGGTGAGGAGGTTTCCTGTCCGAGAGGGGCCTGTAAAGTAGCCTCCACCTGCTTCGGGCCTCCTCTGAGGCCCTAATCCAGACAAGAGGGCACACTGTCCTCTGCTGCCTCAGTGGGTATTGGGACCCCTCATGGGAAGAGACAAGAGCCAGGAGCAACCAAAAAATAGAAGGTCACGGGGGATCCCCACCACGGGGCAAAGTCCATCGTCCTCACGGGCACACTGCTATCCAACCAGCCCAAAGCTACCAGCCCAGGATAAGGTCCAGACTGGTGCACAGCCGGGCAACAGATAGAAGTGTTTAGGGCTAGCGCATAGCCAGGGGACAGGTCACAGTGTCGGAGGCCTGGCTACACCCGGCACCCAGCTCAAGGTTTCCCGGGCTCAGTGGAGACCAGGTGTTTGGGGAAAGCAGGAGGTAGGGGACAGTCTGTCTTCCTCCAGTGAGAAAGGCAGCTGGAATCAGGAGTAAACACCAGGGAATGTCTGAGCAGGCAACCCATGGAGTGCTGGCCGGAATGTTTGAGAGCTCTGCCTGAGTTCCTGATGTCCAGCAAGGGTGCTGAGCCCCAGAGAAAGCAGGTGTCTGGGAGGGAGGGAGCCTGCTGAGGACGGGCCACACGCTTGCACACTGGTGCTGTGCAGGCCCTGTGGGATCAGGGATGTTGACACGAGAAGTCCCCGGGTCACCTGGCCACCCCACTCACAGTGCGTAGGCCCAGTGGCCCAGGGAGCAGCTACTGTCAGAGTCTGCATGTGGCTCTCATCTGCTGCAGCTCATACCACTCACCAGGAATCCCAGCAGTGGGGTCTAGGCTATGATACAGGAGACACTGTCTCCCACCCGTGGCTCTGCAGCCTTCCGGAGACAGGATGGGGGTGAGACACAGAGAGTGGAGGCAAGTCTGGACCTCCTTCCCAATCTAGAGCAAAGATTCAGGGGAGAAAAAAGAGAGACATGGGCTCCTGCTGCCAGGCCACCTCCTTCAGGGACACGCCTCAGGCCAGGCAGCAGGCAGCTATTGCCCATGTGCCCCGTCTGGGCCTGTGAACCAGCCTACCTCAGGGTCAGTGTCTGACTCCTGCTCACGGCCCAGCCCTTAAGGAAACAGGTGGATTGCCCTTTAGGATTCGAACAAAATGCACAGGAAGAGATGGCAAGTACCCAGAGTGTCCCCGCAGCTTAGGGACCTCTGCGGCCACTGTGCTGACCTGGGTGGCTACACGTCAGGTGTGTAATTCTGCACAGCCCAGGAATTGGGCCAAAGAGTCATCATGTTCCCACAAGTACCCAGCACAGAGGCTTTTCCTACACCACAAACTGCCAGGTGCTCAGGGAACTTTATTCTGCAAGAAACATTAAGCTGCTGAGCTTGCAAAGAACTGTGGAAGCCCAGACACGGAAGGCCCCTTGGCCATCATCTGGACCAGCACCCACCAGATGGACATGGTCCTCCCCATAGGGGAGGGTCCCCAGAGCAGAGGGAGCAAGGGCCCTCACCAGACTCAGGGACACCATGGTAACATCTGCAGTGTCTGCCTCCAATTCGTTCCCTGCCCCGCGTCTCCATCTTCTTATAAACGTCCCCATCAGATGCTCTGTGGCTGCTTAGGGTTCACACCTCAACAGTTGGTCCTGAACCCCCAAAGCTGGCTTCTTGTGTTGGGCCCCCTGATTCAATGCTCATTTCACCCTCAACCAGCAAAGCTGAGCTTCTCTTTCCCACACACTCACCAGAATCATCCTGAAGTCTGGTCCCAAAGTTAATTCCTGAAATTGACCTTTCCCTCCTCCCCTGTCCACTTCGGCTAGTCCCTCTGTCACATCCCAGGGTCCTTCTGGGAACACAGGGCACTCACAACCTGCTGAGCAGCTCTCAGAACTCCTGGCAGGTCAAGCCCACGTGCAGGAGCCCTGCTCTCCTCAGGCCCTGCACAGACAGCAGAGCTCTCGCTGCCCTGCCCCCTGCCTGAGACCTGCACATTCGAGCAAGGACGCCCAGGCCCAGTGGGTGCAACACACGCCTCCTGAGCCTTTGGCTGCCACACCTGCAGGCAGCCTCCCCATGATCCACACTGCCTCCCAGCAATGCTGCCTTGTCTGTCTGGCACACAACAGCCATTCAATAAATATTCAATGGAATGAAGGAACTTAACAATTTTAGGTAACTCTAACTGCTACAGATTTCTCTTTCCATCACCCCATACTTGGCCTCCCTCCCGCCACCCTCCATGTACTCTAGAGGGTCCAGGGCAGGCCCAGGGTGTGTCTGGGCACTTGTACTGCTTGGTGGCAGCAGCCAGACCTTCCTGAGTCACCTGTGCTGACAGCACAGCACTCCCACTCCTGCATCTATGAGCATGTCCATCAGGGATGTCAGTGGCCACCATGTGGAGATGGCTGGACTGATGCCTGAAGGCCAGAGAAACCTCCAATCACACGGGCAAGCTGACCCACAGAGCACAGGCTGCCCTTGTGCCAGGAGACAGAGGCATTTCCTGCAGAAGACACCTGGGCCAGCCAAGCAGGTGGTCACCAAGGCGGGTGCTACCAGAAGAGGTTGATGGGCTCCATGTGGCTCCGCTGCAGCAGGGCCAAGACCGTCACAAAGTTTTCACAGAGAGATGCCCTATTAGCCGCTTCGTAAGAAGACAAATGAGAGTGGTACAGGGTTGTCATGGAGAGAGGTAACAACAGACACTCTCTGATTTCCCCAAAATACTGAGGATACAGAGAATATGGAGAACTGGCAGAGGGCATGGACCACAGAGGGCTAATGCCCAGGGTTCTGTCTACACTGCTTCCTTCCTCAACCTGGACACCTGGGCTCTGTCTACAACTAGTTCTTTCCTAGACCTGGATACATAAGCTATGTCTACACTGGTTCCTTCCTGGACCTGGAAACCTGGGCTCTCTCTTATGGGCCTTTCTGATTGGGGCTGGTGGCTCTGCCTCTATGTTTCTTCTTGGGGATTGTCCTGGTCAAGACAGCTCTGGCACTCTTGGGCCAATTGGTGGTTGGCCTCCCATCAGCGTCCTCTCGCCCTTCTCTGCAGGGACCATTGCAGCTGAGTGAGAAGTGCCTCTGCCTCTCTTCTCCATCTGAGACCTGTGCAACTTTGTCAACCCCTGCCTTAGTTTTCCCCTTTGCAATATGGCAATTGTGTACTTCCTACAGTACTGACCTCCATCTGTAAGGCTGGCGAATGGCTCAAATGGAGCCGTCCTCCCTGTGTTGGGGGCCACTGAGGCCATGCTGCCCCCACACCAGGGCTGTTGTCTCTGTCTCTGCCGCTGAGCCCTCAGCCCTCACGGATATGACAGGGAGCATAATAACACTTGCCAGCCAGGTCCAGGGACTAGGGCAGAGCAACTCTGATTCTCAGGTATTTCCAGAGTGGGAGTCATGAACTAGGAATGGCATTTAATAGTCTGCAAGGAGTGGGTTTTGCCTCTTTAAATGGTGGAGAAAAAAAAAAGAATAGTGTTTTATGACACATGAAAAGTGTACATAACTCAAATTTTAGCATTCACAAATAAAGTTGTCTTAGACACAGCGTATGGGTGGTCTGCTATGACCACCACAGTGAGCAGTCAGGCAAAGACCCCAGAGCCCACAAGGTGAGGGCTTGCTTCACGTAGCTCTTCCAGAAACCAGTGACCTCTGTGCTGTGCCCTGTGCTGGCATCTCCGAGTGTCTCCCTGACCCTAGGAACTGGGCCAGCTCACTCAGCACACTCACGGGCTTTCCAGAGGAAGATTGATTTGTACAGCGTATGTGGAAAAGGCAATGGGCGTGACATGAGCGTACAGACTGTGTGTTTGCGCTTTCCCATGTTCCTTGCTGAGGCCGGGCCCTGTGTGGCTGTATTGGAGACACAGCCTCTGGGCAAGTAGCTGAGGTCATTGAGGTCATGGGGTTGCTCCTTACAGGAGCATGCTGCAGAGCCCACCGTTCATGTGCTCACAGCTGCCCTGGGGCCGCCGGCTGCAGAGCGCTGGGCAGGCAGCCTCTGCTGTGGCCTCTGTCCTAACCGAGCCTTGCTGAGACATTTGGGCACCAAGGAGCCAGGGATCCTCCAAAAAGTTCCCAAAAGCGTGGGGGCAGTTTTGTAACTGGGCATGGGAGGAGGCAGAAGAATCTGAGGGTCAGGAAGGGATGTGGATGTTGGGGCACCTCTAGGGAAGGTTGTCGAGAAAAATTGAAGGAAGTGTCACCTCAGCGGAGGCTGCAGAGCCTGGAGGACGGAGCTGGTGTCTCTGCTGCATCTCGCCGCGGCACTGTGGGCAGGGGCACCTCCTCCCCAGGGCTCTGTCCTGTGAGGGCCACAGGGCCACAAGGACAGGCCAGGGAGCAGGGTGGCCACAGAGGACAGTGGTCCTGATGCTCAGACAGGGGCACAAGGCACCCTCCCTCTAGGGTCATAGGCAGCCTGGAGCTGCTCCATTCCTAACTCTGCCACTCCGCGGTGGCCTCACCAGTGGCCCCCGTGTTTTTCCTTCACCACAGGCAAAAAACCACCATGGCTGCAAGCTAGAATTGGAGAAGAAATGGTTTGTTGGTTTCTGAGTTCCTAAACGTACCCACCTCCCAGGCTCAGTGCTCAGGGAGGAGGCTTTTGCAGACAGCCTGTCTCCACCGTTCCAAGGGAGCACGGCGGAGGTGCAGGGCCTTCCACAAGGCCAGTGCAGACTGGTCGGGACAGGCAGAGGCTCTCTCTGCCAGCCTGCAAGTGGCCAGCGTCACAGCTGCAAATACAGACCAGGGGCAGCCCTGACACACCCTCGGGTGTTGATTCCCCACCTACCAGCTTTTCACAGGCAGCTTTTCTCACTGTCAGGCATAAGCTCTTGGGGTAGATAACAAAATGTCCTTGCTTTTTAGCGGCATAGGAAACAAGTATTACATAATAAATAATTTGTTTAAATTTGTCTATTGTTAAAGTAAGTAGTATATTTATGTAGATCTTAAATAATATTCATATGATGTCCTCATTTAGCAACATGGTATACAGTCTGCTTTCAAAGTAAATGTATGAAGAATGCATACTTGTCAATAAATTTAAAGCAAATCATTACACTGCATTTCATTTAAAAACTAGATGTGCAAGTATATTAAAATTTGGAATTTCTTTCATGTAATACTTTTTACTAAATTACTTTTTACCAAATTACTTTTGTAATTCGAAGTTTAGAATCTTTTTCAGAGCTTTAAAGATCTGCTTCTCTAGAGATCATACTTTGTTTTCAAATCATGCGAGGGGTTTTGGGACATGTTTGAAGCTCTTTGAAAACAGCAAGTTGACAGCATGACAACTTATCTTAACAGTGAGTGGAAAGCACAGTGACCGCAGCCACGGCCACACTCCTCTACAGTAGGTGAAAAGCAGCCATCACCACAATTCTCTTCTTTCGCTTGGAGGGAGGAGAGATACCCGGTGTTACATGAGGCCCTACTCAGCGAATGCAGCCAAAGACCCCCAAGGCTCCTTCGTGGATGTGCTGTGACTTTTCAGTGCTATGGGCCTTTCCTGGGCTTCCTAATAGCCACTGTCAACTTATGCCGAATAGCACGTGAGGATCGCAGGGACCCTTGTTACTGTGTAAGGTGAAGACAACCCTGTGGCTATGTGTCCTTTAGCTCCTCAACCCCCAGAGTGACAGAGCCAAGCACACTCAAAGTCTGCGTGTGCAAAGGTGGCACACACCTGCAGGCTCCTGAACCAACCCTTTTTAAAGGGAAAATAATATTAAAGTAAAATGGATGTTTCTGGATTTTTAAGTAGAGGTTGAAACAGTCACCTCCACCTCTTTAAACGCCTTGGCCCTCTAGCTTGAGCGCCTTCCTCAGTCCTTGGCAGTTTGCAAACACTCCAGGTCTTTGTCCAGTCCGGTTGTTACTAGAGTTTAACCCGCATGCTTGTGGGTCATGACCTCCAGGGCCCTCAGACCCATGAGAGGAGCCAGGCAGGGTGGCCGCAGAAACTTGTCCTCAATCCCCAACCGGGTCTCCTTTCAATATTCACCCCCAAGCATTTCAGTCTCCTAGTTTTCCAGTAAATGAGTCATTATGAAAACTCTTGTTTGTCTATACTAAATATCTCAGTTAAAACATTCCAAAAGCGTGACCCAGAACTTGGCACCTTTGTGTTTGCACAAAACAGCTGGCTGGAGAGTTTGAGTCTTAAGGGCCAGAGCTGCCTCCTGCTGCCCAGTCCCTGAGGGGCTCCAGTTGTCCCTGTGTACACTAGAAGCCAGTGTTGCCCTCAGAAGGGTGCTGGGCACAGGCGTGCCCATGGATGACTCTTGGGATGCCCTGGTACCAGGCACACTTGCGCCTTTCAGATGCCAGGACTGGGCTGTCTGTGTCCTGAGGGCATGGACTTTGCAACAGAAGGCTCCGTGGGTTGCACCCTGGAGCTTCTGCTGAGTGGAGTGAAGGCACACTGGACCCAGCCATGTGGGACCCATGGGTCTGACAGCAAACAGGCAAGTGCTCAGGAGCTGGGCGGTGGCCACAGCCAGCCAGATTGCAGCACAGCATGGGGAAGGCTGCCCACAGCATGCCGGTCATGTGGGTGTGAGACAGAATTGATGTCCATGGATACATGGGCACCATCGTGTAGGTGGCCAGTGTCCTGAGGGCTGCGCAAAACACCAGAAAGCCACCCAAGCCCCTGGCTCTCAGGCCTATACCTCTCAGTCCTGGCTCTCAGGCCTATGCTCTGTGGAGTAGGGACTCTGCTTACCTTGGGCCCAGTGTCATTTCACATGGTAGCTACACTCCTGAAACACATGTGTAAGTCACCAACTTGAAATTAAAGCCATGTTTTAATGTATTAAAAAAGTTCACAAGTTATTCTCTAGGAGATTTGCTCAAAGAGTAAAGGTACATTTTACAAAATGTGCTCACTTAGTCACCATGAGAGTTTTGCAAAGACACCAGGGCAGTGTCCCCACGCAGGAGCCCCAAGTGTGGGTCTGGGGGCTCCAGTAACTGGACTGTGACACCCCAGCCCATTGTTTCCCCATGGATACTGGTTGGAACAGGAAGTGGACAGTCTCTGACCCTTGTTCTGTGAACTTGGCTTGTCCTGAGTCAACACTCAGAAGGACACAGGAGTTTCCATCCTGCCTCTGCCCAGCCACAGGGATCGGGGGTAGGCCATGCGGTTTCTAGATGATTCGAAAACTATTTTAAGTGATGTCAAACATGTCCTTTTTGAGGACTTAATTTTCAGCTAATTTTAGTCTCAGGGTAGCGTCACAGAGCAGCACAGAGCATGTCCTGACTCCCCAGTTACGGCTCCCCAGTGTGACTGTCCCTGTGGCAGCCACACAGCACAGAAGCCGTCAGGAAGGCAGTGTCCACACACTGACTGGGGCGGTGGCATCTGCGCACTGACACGGGCTAAACTACCAGGCCTGGCTCACCTCCCAGTTCCCACTGAGCCTCTGCTGCTGCCGCTGCCTGCGCCGTAGCCCCAGTCTGTGACGCCCCTCGTCAGATCCGTCCGATGGACTGTGGCCACGTGCACTTTTGGCAAGAATGCTGCAGAAGAGGGCTGTTCCCTCACTGGTGCATGGTGCATGGGGCTTACCATGTCCACACAGCTGACCACTGGCCACGTAGTCCTCCATCACTTGGAGGACTGCTGTTTCTACCATGTTTTTCCACTACAAAAATCACAAAAAAATCCCTCTTGGCAGATAATAAATCTCTTCTTAGCTAACTCATCATATATACCTATATACCTATTACACATACCCATATTCAAAATTTGAAAGATCAAATTAAATATCTCCCAGGAATGAAGGTGGCCGGCGCCACATCCTGCCCTGCACAGGGGCTCTCTGTGACCGTCTGAGGCTACAAAGGTGGTGCTGGTATGTCCCCAAGCCAGAAACTGTCCTCTAGTTTCTGATCCTCTGCTGGGAGAGGCTGCCTGTGTGCTCAGGAACGTGAGGAGAACTCTTGCTGAACTCCCTCTGGAGAATGGCGTCTGTAGATAACTGTGTCAGCTAAAATAGCGATCAGACCTCCACGTCTCCAGGGAGCCTGAGGACGCTCAAGACCACAGCTCACCGGGACTGTCCCAGAAGGAGACACTGGGAGGCCCCAGTCAGCTCTGTGGGTAAGCTGGTTCTGAGGACACAGTGGCCTGGCAACAGTGCTTCTTGGGTAATGGGTCCAGCCCACAGATCTGTGGCTTCTGCAGACTCACATCTGAGCAGACCTGGTGGTTGTCCAGAAAAGAAGGGCTGGGAAAGAGTAGTTGCTCTCTAAGCAGCAAAGGCTACAAGCTTCTCTCTTTGCTCTGGGCCATGGACCAGGTGAGACCCAAAATACACAATGGTGTCCCCAGTGGGGCAGAGACCGAGGAGGCAGGGAGACAGCTTCCCTGTCACCAGAGACCTCAGCCAGGGACCGTGGCCATCGTTCTGCTGCTCAAGTCCCCCCTGGGCAGCAGTGACTGCTGCTCATCGGTGCCCGTGGGAAACTCAAGGTCTCTGGTCCCACACGGGGTCAAAATCAAGACCGACATTTTAATTTGTGATGGGGGGCCAGGGCTGCTTCCTGGTCACTCTACAGCCGTCCTCCGGATCCCTCCCAGCCTGGAAGTGGCCCTGTTTCACTCATGGGCTCAGAAGGGGAAGACCATGTCTCTTTAGATCCAAAATGAGTGACCGAGACAGAAATCTCCATGGACGGAGGTTTATTAAGCCAAAGCTGAGGAAACATCTGGGGAAAATGAACCACAGAAAAGCTGTGGCTATTTTTCTGAAATGGAATTTGGAAATTTCAGCACTTAAAGGGGAGTAGGGCATGCAGAGGGGGGGAGAACAAGGGTGGGTGTGTAGGGAGACAAATGTTTATGTTGTTTATGTAAGACAGGGTGGGTGATGTTAGGAGGGAAAGGGCTGTGAAGGGGGTGTCGTCCGGTGCTGTAAGGCAAGAAAACTGAAGCTCGAAAAAGTTAAACTACTTGCTCAAATCTGCATATTTTGCTGCATAGTACGGTATTTAAACCTAAGGACTCTCAGGGCACTCCATGCTTGGAAGTATGAGAGTGGTTGTCAGTGAGACAGTTTCTACCCCAGGTGGCGGAGGCATGCTTGTTTCTTAAGGATGAATTACATCAATTTCATAACCAGCTAAAATATGAGGTGAAAACACCCCCTTTTCATAGCCTGTGAGCATTAGATGTCACTTGGTACAATTAAGAATTGCAGTGATTCCCACCAAAGAAGAAACTTACTTAAAATCCATAAAAGATTTGGCCCAGTTTTAAAACTAATTCACAGTGTGCTCGGCAGCATCTTGTGCAGGTGATGACAGGGAGTAGGGCCCCTCCAAGCCACCTGCAGAGACACGCAGGCCAGTCCAGACCCCTCCACATCTGCGGTGCTAGGGCAAAGTGAACAAACTGAATTGGGGGTCAAATCAGTCAGCTCTGTAAAGAGGTTTCATGGCACAGGCCAGTCAAGGGGAATGCCAGCGTCCAGCTGAACCACTGTGTCCCCAGTTCTGTGGCCGAGAGGCCGCCATCCCAGCGAGGTCGGCGGGGGATGCTGCAGGCTGCCGCTGCAGTGCCCACCGCTGTGCACCAGAGCTGACCATTTTCTCTTGTGTTTTCATGCAGATACTTTTTTACCTTCCCCAGACACTGAAGAATTTCTCCAGCCTTGTGTGATCTAATGCCTGCGTGGCTTTGATCTGCTGGCCGAAGAGTAAACAGTGTGGCAGAGGTTCCTATGTCCCTTGGCACAGAGCGGCTCTCCTGTCCCCACAGGGAAGCGGATACTAGGAGGCAGAAATAAGGCTCCGGATGAACCTCTGCGAGGAGCAGCTTCCCTGCCCTCTCAGCAAAGCCTGACAGCGACCAACCCTGACTGTGATGTCCCATGTGGGCAGCCGGGGACTTCCCCATGTCTGGTCTGTGGCTGAACTCAGTGTCGAGTTGGGTGGGCATCTTCTGCATTGTTAAGAATGGGTTGATGTGGCCCAGACTTAACATCCATGGCAGGACCCAGCTGCCCAGGAGATAGCCAAGTGAAGGTGTCCACCACAGCTCCGGAGAGCCAGAGTGTGCAGGGCCCACGGGTGAAGTTTGCAGCGTGGATCCTGTCTGGGCTTAGCGGCGACCAGCAGGTCTAATGGCCCTGTGTGATGCTTCACGATTTCCCCGTCCACATGAGGATAAAGCAACGTGGCTCAGAGTCCAGGCGTGTCTCAGGCCTGCCTGCACCGGGGTTGGGGGTGTTGTCACCTGCAGGGGACAGTCCCCTCTGCAAGGGCAGGACAAGACAGCCCACACTTTGACTTCTGGTCAGATCTAAGCCAGTGAGATCCTGCTGAGCTCCTAACCTGTTGAAAGTCCTCCTGCTTCTCATTGTGAAAGCTGTGCTTGCCCACATGCCCACTGCATGGGGAGGAGCTGCCCAGGGCCTGCGTGTAGCACTCATGGGCTCAGTACTAACTTTGTAGGGAAGGTTCTGGCCTCTGCACTCAGTGGCCGCAGGTGGGGGAACGTGGGAGTGCATGAAGCCAGGCACCACACCCCCAAAAAGCCCAGCGTGTGACCACGGCCTGCTGTCCAAAGGCAGTTTCCAGACGGAACTGTGCAGAATCACTCCTGTGGACATGCAGCTCACCAGTCCTCAGCCCAGAGGGTGGCAGAGCAGGAGCCATCACTGCCCTGGCTACACAGGCCACAGAGGAGAGAGTGGCCCATCCCTTCTCTCTGTCAGTGCTTTATGATTATGGAAAAACAGCACATAGTTGGCAGTAAGGAAAGGAAGAAGGGAGGGATAGAAACAAAAAGAAAGAAACAAAAAGCAAAAAACAAAAAACAAAAAAGCAAAAGGAGAAAGTACCTTCTTTTGAATTCATTTAAAATTATTAAAGGGACTCAGAGAGAGTGACTGAGGTGTGCCAGGAATAGGAAGCCCTGCAGAGCCCCTGGGCTTCCTGGAGGGATGTGAGGCCCTGTGCTGCCTGAGACTCACCCTAGAGATGTGTCTGGGTTTCTCATAAGAACTGATGTTTATTTTTTACTATTACAAAAGATGCCCACTGCAGAAAAATGAAAAGATACAGATTGTAGAGAGCCCTGAAAATGTCCCACAGCTTCACCACACACAAGTAGCTCTTGTGAATATCTTTCTAGACCTTCTTCTGTGCCTCTCTGTATGATCTTAAAGATGTGCTCTTCTGATGAACATGGGTGTGTTTCTTTAAAAGCAGAATTGCATGCATGATTTCTCCCATGTGGTGGATGAAGGCGTGTGGCTCAGCGAGGTCTGGCAGCTCTTCTGAGGCCGTGAGGAGCTGAGTGCTGTGGCTGGTGTGGGAGTCTGGTCATCAGCTCTGTCCTTCCCCATCGCCATAGGCCTGAGTCTCAGCTGTCTAAACCTCTTCTCACTTGATGCATAGCTTTTAATGATTCTGTAGAATGTCCTCATATCAATATGTCATAATTTGTCTAAGTATTTCCTTTTATTATTGCACTTTTTGCAATAAAGCACATTGCAATGAACATCTTACAGGCCAATTTGTGTGTTCACAGTTATTTCCTCACACCCTCCCTGATTCCTTGACTCAATGGTGAATTCACTGAACAAACACTGTGCACACTTAAAGAATTTGGGGAAAGTGCTGGCCAATTACTTCCCAGAGAGGGGCACAGTCCCCCACCACCACAGTGAAGGAAGGTGCCCCACACCTTCACTCATCTGGAGAATACCTTCCCTAGGGGGAAATAACGGAAGTTCGGCAGAAGCTGTGGCTTGAGTGATTGTTGCCCCCAAATCATGCCGACACTTAACCCCAGTACAGCCATGTCTCCAGGTGTGGCCCCAGCAGGACACTGGGTCAGGAGATGCCTCAGGAAGGGGTTGGTAACTTCTGGAAGGGCTGGGCTTGGACCCTTCTGCTTTCACCAGGAGATGACACACCAAGAAGGGGCTTAACGATGCCTGAGCCACAAACTTGGGCTTCCCAACTGCAGAACAGAAGGATGTAAACCTCAGATCTCTGCAGCAGCCAGAATACGGGGTAAAATCACAATTTTCTGCTCTAGAACTCTGGCCAACATTCAAGGAAGCCTCAGAGTGGCCCAAAGGTAGTCACAGTTCCCATTGCTTCTCAATTGCCTGCTAGGGACATGTTCCTAATTCAATAATTTGGAATTGCAATTAAATTTTGATATAGTGGCCATGCCTGTAATCCTAACACCTAGGAGGCTAAGGTGGGTGGATCGCTTGAGACCAGGAGTTTGAGACCAGCCTGAGCAAAAATGAAATTCCATCTCTATCGAAAATAGAAAAATCAGTAGGACCTTGTGTTGAGTGCCTGTAGTCCCAGCTACTCAGGAGGCTGAGGCAGGAGGATCACTTGAGCCTAAGAGTTTGAAGTTGCTGTGAGCTGTGACAGCACAGCACTCCAGTCTAAACTACAGAGTGAGACTCTGTCTCAAAAAAATTTTAAATACCTTTGACAGACTCTCCCACCCACAGTTAGTTTAGAAGTGTGCACTTTCCTTGTAGCCCCTGTTTACACGCAAGCTCTGTGAGGTCTGCCAAAGAGCCCGAGGGGCACATCAGGGCCACGCCCTAAGCTAGGGCTTCCATATGATCATGAATGCCAGTGGGAAGGTTTCTGTGTACAAATGGGAGCTGGCCCAGCTTTGTGTCATTCTGAAACTTCCCAGATGGACAGGAGGAGTCACTGCGTCACCCACTCCAGTCACGGGGGCCCAGGCGGGTAGCGCCTCTCCCAGGATGTGGAGCAGCCTCCTCAGCCCTTCTCAAGTGGGATGAGAAGGCAGGAAGCTTCTGGGAACTCAGCAGACTCTTCTTCTCTGTGGGTTCTCGGAAAACACAGGGTTTGTCTCCCCAAGCACCAGGTGTTTGCAGGGAACTTCCCTTTGTGACCTAACACTGCACTCAGAACCCAGACAAGAGACCCACGTGGACCCTGCACCACCAGTGCTCTTTGTCCAGGCCCTGTCCTCTGATGTGATAAAATTTGGGGTTTTACAGTCTTGGCTAATTCCTCTGTTTTGCTTAATTGAATCAAGGTGTTCCTTTGTAAAACTTGTCAGATTTCCAGAGACTTTGGGGCCCTGGTTGAAAACATAACTGTCCCACCCTATTCCTGGGTCCTCTCAGCAGGCCAGACAGGCCTGAGTGTGAGTGCCCAACGTGCCCGTTGGATGAGGACCCGGAATCACCTGCGTGGTAAACACAGTGGCCTCAGACAAGCAGACACCCAACCTAGGGAGCCACCAGTGAGCTCCCTGGGCCCTCTGTGAGCCAGGTGCAGGAAGGACCCCTAGCTCCCTGTGTCTGCGCCCCAACCCTGCTGCCGTTGGAGTGACACCTGCAGTGTATGCCCTTTGACCTGCGTGGGATTACATCAGCCTCCTTCACAGAGCTGTCACAGGGTGGGCCGAGGTGCATGGAGGTGCTCACAGGTGCGGCCTCCTCATACCAAGCTCTGGGAAACTTCTGCAGACCAGGCCCTATGAGCATCTCCTTCTGTCCCTTTGTTCCTGGATGTCTCTGTCGCTCTTTCCTTCTCACTCTCTCTCACCTCTCCTCCTCTCTTCCTCCCCCCAACTGCTCCCCTCTCTTTCTCTCTTTCCCCACTTCCCATCCTGGCTTCCAGGCCTATCCCAGCAGAGCTGCTGTGGCTACCCGGGCCCCTGCCCCCCGGGCTCTGACATGCCCCAGGTGGCCACTGTGAGAGGCCTGTGGCTCAGCTCTTCCTTAAATCCAGATGTTCTTCATGAGTTCAGTGAGTCACCAGGGCTCTTTAGGACATCAGCTCTCAAGGAAGAGTAATTTATAAGGAAATGTAGCTTCCTGGGTGTTTGATTAATTTATTAATTAAATTGTCAGTTTGCCCTGCTATCTCTGTTGTTTGACCACTGTCCTTAATGAGCCTGTTATCTGTGTTGTATAACCTTCACACGAATAGATTTTAGGGATTCTTAGGGCCTTGCTCAGAGTGGCTCCCTTGAGCTATGTGTTGGTGGCTCTGGCACTGCCCTGCGTAGTTGGCACAGAGGACATAGTTCCCTCCTTTGACCTCAGACATCCCAGGCAGCACCCCATACAACTATGCTCAGCTTCCACCACCATCATCATCATCATCAATGGTCCATCATCATCAATGGTCCTTCATCACCAATGGTCCTTCATCGCCAAAGGTCCTTCATTGCCAATGGTCCTTTATCATCAATGGCCTTTCATCACCAATGGTCTGTAATCTCTAATGGTCCTTCATCATCAATGATACATCATCATGAATGGTCCTTCATCACCAGTGGTCCTTCATCATCAATGCTCCATCATCACCCATGCTCCATCATCACCAATGGCCCTTCATCATCAGTGCTTCAACATCACCAGTAGTCTGTCATCAACAATGGCCCTTCATCATCCATGGTCTTTCATCATCAACGCTCCATCATCACCAATGGCCCTTCATCACCAATTGCCCTGCATCACTAATAACCCATCATTACCAATGGCCCTTCATCACCAATGGTCCATCATCACCAATGGCCCTTCATCACCAAAGGCCCTTCATCAGCAATGATCTATCACTAATGACCTTTCACCAACAGTGGTCCTTCATCACTAATAGTCATCATCACCAGTGCTCTGTCACCATTGGTTCTTCATCTTCAGCACTCAGTGGTCCTTCAGCACAGATAGTACTGAGCATCTCAGTGGAAGACCCATGGCAGAGGAGGCAGCTGATTTGCCAAGAAGGCTGGAATAAAGAGAGAGAGGAAGGGGGAGGGTTGGGACATAGAGGCATAAACTGAGAGGACCCTGTGAGCACTTGAAGGACACCCTTCTTATTTCAGATTTGAGACCTGGAGAAATGTGTACCTGTTGTGACACCTCTGGCCCTGACCCCCTGGTCAATGCCCTGTGTTCCCTCATGGCCACCACCTACTGGGAGCATGCACTCCCCAACCCACCTCTCCAAAGGCTAATGTAAGGCCTCTGGCCAAGGGCAGGGCTGGAGCGCTGCTCTCTCTAGTCCAGCAGCCTCTCCAGGAAGGAGGCACCAGCCCAGGTGGAATGCCAGAGTGGATGCGAGATTGACTCCTCTTCCTCCTTCAAGTACTGGAATATGGACACTGACCCAATTCCCTGCGGGAACTTTAGCACTGCCTGAGACCAAGCCCCAGGAACAACCCTGCGTGGCCAGGGACAGGGGTGAGGCAGAGCTGCTCTTCCCTTAGCTCAGCCTGAATTCCCTGGAGTACAGGCCAGAAAAGGACTGTGGATACTATGAACAGAGAGGGGAGAAAGGGAAGGAGAGAGGAAGGGAGGGAGAGAGGGAGGGAGGGAGACAGGGAGGGAGAGAGGGAGGGGGAGAGAGAGAGGGAGGAAGGAAGAGAGGGAGGGAGTGGCCAAGAGAGGGAGAGAGAGAGGGAGGGAGGGAGACAGGGAGGGAGAGAGGGAAAGAGAGAGGGAGGGGGAGAGAGAGAGGGAGGAAGGAAGAGAGGGAGGGAGAGGGCAAGAGAGGGAGAGAGAGAGGGAGGGAGGGAGAAAGAGAGGTAGAGAGAGGGGGAGAGAGAGAAAGGGAGGGAGAGAGGGAGGGAGGGAGAGAGGGAGGGAGGGGGAGAAAGAGAGGAAGAGAGACAGAGAGTGGGAAAGAGAGGGGGAGGAAGAGAGAGGGAGGGAAGGGAGGGGGAGGAGAAAGAGGGAGGGAGAGGGAAGGAGAGAAAGAAGGGGCCCCTTCGATGGCAAATTCCATCAACCTCACAGTTCCGCCTGTTTCTCAGCTGGCCACTCAGCCACACCATCTGGAGGGACAGCCCTTGAGAGGCAAACAGGGCCCCTGTTGTGAGCTCCACAGGCCAGTGCCCTCACCCGTGTCCGGCCTGGCGTGGGCTCAGGACGGGGCAGAGCTCAATGCAGGCTGCTCCTTGGAGGCAGAGGGCCTGCCGGCTGGGCCAGGGCACAGCAACCTGATGCAGTGGCTTTAATGAAGTCCCTGAGAAAGGCGGTGGGGCGGCCTCGCCGCACAGATGTCTCTTTGTCCCACTGACACCTGCCATCTGCTTGTTTGTCTGCACGATGCTGCGGGGCAGGGCTCCCAGGCTGCTGCCCTCCTCCACCGCCCACAACCACCTCCTGACCTTGGGCCAGACGGGCGCAGTGTTGTTCCTCCTGCACAGCCAGCTCTGCTGTCCCCACTCTCAGTGTCCACTGCCCCTTCCTGGTGGTGGCACTTGGGTGGCAGGAGCAGCAGGGAGTGGAGAGGAGGGGAGAAAGAGGAGGAGGGGTCAGGAGGAGTGAGAGGAGGGGAGGATGGGAGGAGAAAGGGGAAGAGAGGAGGAGGGGAGCGGGGGGAGCAGCCGAGGCACAGGGAGGGCTCCAGCAGCTGCTGTCCGGGGTCCTCCTGGCCAAGCTGGCCGGAGCCAGCACTCTGAGGCTGGGCTGTCACACTTGCTCACAGGAGATGGTCACGTGAAAGCTCAACCATGAGGGGGAAGTCCCCCCACAAAGGCTCCGCCTGCCTCTGGGCAGGGTGACTGCAGCCCCAGCCCAGACACACTGGGCTTTTTCTTAACAAATTAGTGAGGTGAGAAGAGAAAAGTTCACTTTTGCAGTTGCAGAAATGGAAACAAAGCCATGAAAATTTACACCTTGGGAGCATTATCTCCCAATGGGAGGGGCAGTGATGGTGCTGGTAGGCTGCCCAGTTGCCCTGTGTCCTCCTGAGGGTCTTCACAGCTGTGCTGTGAAGCTGACATCCTTGACACATCCACAGCCCAAGAGAAGTTTGGTGGGGCTCAGACCCCCCAGACCCAGCAAGCTTTCCAAGGTGGGCCCCCCTCAAAGTGTGAGCTCTTGAGGCCTTGCTAGGTGGCCCTGGCAGTCCTTATCTAGCCACTGGGCCAGCATTTCCTTGTCACCATGGTGTGAATGCAACCTGGTCGCTAGAAACTTCCCCAGAGAATGAGCGGGTCATGAGGGGGCTGCCCTCCCATGTGGCTGTAGGCTGCTGTCTCCAGGGCACCTCATCATGGGGCCTCTGCCCTGTGACTCTCTATGCTGTGTGGCTGGGATGACCCAGCAGGAAGGCCCTGCACACACGGGACCCTGCACTTGGGACTTCTGAGGCTCTGGAACTATGAGAAACACATTTCTCAGAGGCCTGGGCACTAAGGGGAGGGTGAGGGTTGCAGAAAACCATCTCCTTGAAGCCCCCACCAAAGGTGCAGGAAGAGCTCGGCCCAGCGGACAGTGGCAATTACTGGATGGCACAGCGAAGTGCCGCCGGGAGAAATGCTGGGGCCTCCTAGACTTTGGATTTTCAAGACAACATCCAGGAAGACTCCAGCAGAAACATCCTGTCAGAAAACTAGAAGTCTTCATAACACTAGAATTTGTGGATAATTTGTCAAAATGGCAGAAGATAATAGTAAAAATGTAGATGTCAGGCCCCAAACCAGTCGGAGTAGAGGCTCTGACAGAGAGGACCATGACAAAAGGGATGAAAAGAAGTCTTGGTCACAACCGAGAGAGCTGTTCAGGTGCTGAAATAGTGAGAGCGAAACAGAAAACAGAAGTTTCCTTGCGGAGCTGGGGAAGGAGGCGGTTGCTCACCTGTCCGCTGGATTGGTGGGCAAAGACCTTTAGGCAGATCCCTTAAACAGGAACTGCAAGGTGCTGTGGGCAGGGGTTTCCAGTTAAAAATCATAGCAGTGGGCACCCTTTAGGGCTTCTGTCTGAAAAGAAAATCCACCTCAGTGAAATTGCGTTATCTGAGGGTCCTTCCCCGTCCCGGTCAGATTTAGCCTTTAGGTGGCATTTCGTTAGCTGACGCACTGCTCCTGTAAATCCCAAACCGGATAAACAGGTAAGCTCAGAGTGAACTGAGAGGTGGTCGGCTAAAACAAAGAGGAAATGTGGAAGAGGTGAAACTATTCCCCCTCGAGTGCCGTGACCAGGGGGCTCCACATGGAGGCCTCTGCCTGCCTCTGTAATGAACCTGATTGAGAAGACAGTGATAGGGTCCAGATGATGAAATCATAACACTTTGCACAAGTTCCAGGAAAAGAAACAAACCCAAATGGGAACTAGATGATGAGATCCTGCAGTTGGAAACACTTCCTAAGTACCATACCCAGATTGATTACATCCACTGTCTTATTCCAGACCTCCTTCAGATCAATAACAATCCCTGTTACTGGGGGGTTGCAGATAAATATGCCGCTATAGCTCCGCTGGAAGGAAAACCAGAGGGCACCTTTTTACTAAGAGACTCAGACAGGAAGACTGTCCATTCTCTGTTAGTTTTAGATGCTATATGGTTGTTCCCTTCTGCTAGAATCAAACAGGGGGAATCACAATTTTAGCTTTGATGTGCGTGACCCTCGTGTCTTCCATTCTCCTGATATTACGGGGTTCCTAGAACGTTATAAGGTCCTGAGCACCTGTGTGTTCTGTGAACCTCTTCTGTCCACCCCTGTAATCTGGACTTTCCCCCTTTTCCCTGCAGCATCTATGCAGAACAGTTTTCTGTAACTGTATAGGTTACAATGCTATCGATGCCCTTCTGATTCCTTCTTCTATGAAGTTATATCAGAAGAAATATCATTATAAATCAGAAGTTACAGTGCTCACGTTTGATGCCTCAGAATAACAATGCTAGGATTAGGGAAGGGACGTGGCAATGATTGTATACATATTTTCATTTAATCTTTTTCTTCTTATACCAATTTGAAGTTTTCTACAAAGGCAGTGGGACCTAAAATAAACTTCTGCCATAAATTTTACTTCAGTATCAGTTTTTTAATGATACATTAATCATTTGGAGTCACACACTACAGAGTAATAGATATTTCAACCAAGTGTTTGGTTTTTGTTTTTACCGTGGAGGGTGTACACTTAAAAATTTTGTTTCCTTAATTCATGTATGATCTAAGCATATTTGAAATTTGGTAGGCATTGCCAATACATTTGAACATTCTGTATTTCATACTTTTCTTTAAAAAAGTAATCTTATGTCCTATCAGAATTTCTGTGTGTAAAATAGTTTCCCATCCTTCTTTCATTGAGTTATTTTAAAATTCTTCAGTAAAGCTGAGTGCTGTAATTCACTATCCATACTGACATAATGGACTTCTGATAACTTACTAACAGGGATGTCAAAGGTAACAAAATGGTTTAAAGTCAAAAAAAGAAAGAGAAAAAAGAAATACATTTCTTGCCTGAATAAGCTGCCTGTTCTGTGACAGCAGCACAGCCTGGACTGAGGGACCAGCGAGGAAGCGTTTCAGAGCCACGGCGCTGTCCCGAGAACTGCTGGCCGGCCCAGGTGACAGGCCTCTTTGTGACCCACAGGATGGCCTGTGGTCAGCCCAAGCCTCCTGCTTCATCTCTACAGAGAAATCACATGTGTTTGACATGGCTTCCAAAATCACCAAGCAGCACAGGTGTCCCTGCAAAGGTCAGAGCAAAGGTCACTGAGGCCTGGACATCTTGGGCCTCCAGGGTCACCCCACCCACGTCTACACCTGGACAGGTGCAGATCTTTGGCATAGTGTTCCCTCAAAAAAAGCCCAATTCTAGGCAGTGGGGAGAAGACAGCCAACAGGAAGCCACTATCAATTTGCTGGCCTCCAAATCAGCAAATACTTTGCGGGAGAAAATGGAGAGCAAGGATTTCTGCCAGTGCTAAGCCCACAGCTCTGTTAGAGGAGCCACAGAGCCAACAGGTGCAAAGGCCTGTGCCCGCACCCCCCGGAGGCAGCAGCAGGGTCTTCTGGGTAACCTGCAAGGGCCCAACCCACGCGTGACTCGTAGGCACTGTTTCACCCAGGACTTAATGAGCCTCTCTCTTGTCTGTACTCATGGGAAGAGCGGGCCTGTTTGATTTATGTTTAAATTCCAAGTGTGTAAACAACCTGTAGCACATCTGAGGCCCTGCCCCATCCACAACAGCACAACCAGCCCTGCCCAGAGGTGAGGGGGCACCCAGGCCCACTCACAAGCGCGCAGAGGAGCCCGAGCCACAGCCGTCTTCACCACTGTGAGTTGTCTGCCGGACACCACAGCACTTGACTCAGCACATCTGGTTTCGGGGTTTCCTGACTCCACGTTTCCAGGAAGCTGGAGGTAGCTGCTGGGGCCGGGAGCCTCGATGGGGGCTGGCCCGTCTGGTCAGCATCTCCTTTCAATGACAGCTCCAAGGAGGTATTTTCCTCTTGGGGGACACGCTAACATGTGAACGAGGAGAGCCCCGCATGGCAGCAGCACTCTTGGTGCACACTGGGGCACGTGGCACTGAGATTTTGTCATGAGGCAAAGAGGAGGCCCTGGAGCTGAGAGGTGGCAATGGAAGAAGTGCCCCAAGGCTGACACCTGGAACAATCAGGGGCCTTCCCCTGCAGATGACCCCAGCCAGGTCTGAATTTATCATCACTAACCGGATGATGAGAAAAGGGAGCAGATCCCTTCCCATTGTGTCCCCAGACCCACATCTGTGTCTGGCCCCTGAAAGCAGCAATCACTTTTTGATGGAAATAGTGGATTAAAGTAACTAACTGCAGGGGAAATTTCACTCACCTGGTGCTGGGGTTACCCAGAAGGTAAGACCTGGCCTTGTGGCACCCAGGCAGACTGACACAAGCTGTCCTGTGCCCCTGGCATCTGGAAACCCCATGGTCCTAAGGCGGCCTGCCTGGGTCATGGACCAGCATGAACAGGGCGGCAGGTGGGCCTCTGCTGCCAAGAACACACACTTCTCAAGGGACATTAGTGAATCAAACATTTTAATATAGTGCTGGGCTACAGAGAATAGCCAGAGAGCAGAACTGGGCAACGTGGCCCTTAAAGGAGTAAGAAGGAAGAGGAAAAGGCTTAGCTGGTGCCATGCAATCCCCTCAGAGCCCTGAGTAAAAGGGCAGGTCAGCTCAGGTCAGCTCTTGGTCAGAGGAGAGCCATCAGCACCACCACGCAGTGTCCATCCCAGGCGGCGTGAGGGCCTGGCTTGGCAGGGAGGAGCTCAAGGAGTCTCCCTGGAAACTTCTGAGAAGGGGCACAGGGGGCAGAGCCTCCAACCCAAGGACCAAGCATCCATTGCCTCAGGTTAGTACACAAATTTTGCACTGAGTAATCCAGAAATCTTCAGTGTTCAAAAAAGCCCATAAATTTAAATGTTCTTGTATGTATTATTCAGTATTTTCAACCAACTACACACCTTAAAATAAGTCTGTATTAAGAGTTCTGATGCCCACTGCTCCCAGCAGTTCTGGCTCCCAACGTGACATTAGCAACCCTGCAAGCGGCTTCACCCGCTCAGCCCTTTTGGTGGTCAGCACCGAGGGGCGATTCAGGATCCTTACCGGGAGGGCCCTTCCATTTGTGCTTTTTCACCTGCATTTACCAAAACCACCTGCGGGTTCCAGCTCACTCTTAAGAAGGGTCCTGATTTCTTTCTCTGCTGAATGACTGAAAGTCAGGGTACTTGCATAAGCTCAGCCAGCGCAGCATAGGGGCCCCTGAGGGAGGTAGCCCTGGTTTGCCCCTTACCTATTCCCAAGCCTACAGCAAACACAGGCTCTGGGTGAACGGCATCATGGGCACTCAGCAATTCCCGTGTGTGTCCATTTAGGGGACCCAGGACTCCCAGCCACTGTGCAGAGGACCTGGGGGCTCAGCTGTGCAGGTGAACTCAAGAGCCCCGACCACTGTCCCAGGACAAACCTTCAGCCCCACAGCATGGCATCCACTCAGGCCTGCTGGTCAGATTCCTGAGAGCCGCCCCCAGGGCTCCCTGTGCTGTGCCTGGCCACGCCATGCCCCTCTGGGAGCCAGGGCCCCATGCTGGCTGGTGCGCGACAAGCAGCCGACAAAGATGTGCCCAAGAAGAGGATTGAGTGATGGCTGAAAGGCCGCTCCTTGCCTCTTTTTATGAAATCCATTTTTTTAAATCAAAAAATAAAAGACACTTGGATTGAAATGGTCTTTAATTTTTCCATTCCTGGCCCCTTGCATGGTTATTGTGCTGGGTTTTGAACAGCTACTTTTCCTTCTTTGGCCTGAGACTTCAAGAGACTATTGTGTTAATATAGCCATAAATTAATCCTTCCATTTTCAGAAAATAGAATGCTACCAACATAAAAAAATGTTTTAACATTGCTGGTGGCTAGGACAATAACCTTAATCTCATTTGCATGTTTCAGTTAAGTGTTTCCAACTGTCTTTATGATAATTACTTGTATGCAAAGAACACCACTAAAGAACATTTCACACAGAGGGCTCGAAAGTACAGTCTCTGTTCCAGCCCTCAGAAGGTGACAAGAAGGTGGAGAAGATGGTGAGAAGTAAGGCCCAGTGCCAATGAGAGATCAGTGTACCAGGTGCTGGGAGGCCAGGGCATGAGGAAGTGGCCGTTCACCACAGGAGAGACAGGACCTGCCCCATTCTGCACAGCTGAGCAAGGCAGTGCCTCCCACAGCAAGGACATAGGCCGAACCCCGGACTAGAAGAATCTGTGGCCCGCTCCTGTAATCCCTGCTCACCTGAGCCCCCATCCCCCGTTAGTAAGGTGGCGTTGAATACTCACTGCAGGCTAAGGACGTGCCAGGCACCACTGGAAAGCCGACGGACACAGAGTCCGTGTCCTCTTTCTCCTACAAGGCCCTGCCTGGTTGGAAAGATGTCCAGCTGTGCGGAGGACACTCCCCCACTGCCAATAAGGAAGGGACAGAGTGGCCAGGAGAGGCTAAGGAAGCGGTGGATGTGCCAGACCGGGAGGTGAGAGGTGGGCAGCCCCAGGCTGGGGACCACCAGGTGGCAGAGGCTCACGACGGACACAAGTGCAGGAGGCTCATATAGCAGAAGGGGAGACAGCACACAGGAGGGGCCGTGGCACCCTGGGAGCACAGGGAGCAATCTGGAGATGCTGATGGACCAGACAAGGAGGGAGAGGCCCCCTACTCGGCCCTGGGGCTGGCGTGGAAAGGAGCACAGGCAGGAGAGGGGCAAGATGGTGACGCTACTGAGCCCTGCCTGGCCCAGCTGCGCAAGGCACTCGAGCCAGCCACAAGTTAGCCTGCCAGCATTTGGAAGAACAGGGGCCAGAGGGTCTGGTCTGCACTTAGCCACATTAACACCAAGTTCACCCAGGAGCTATGCAGAGGGCAAGGCCTGGCTTCACTGTGAAGCCCCAGCCAAGGGCATGACTTCTCTGAGACAACAGTAGGTCTCACACGCCCTAACCTGGAAGCTTCCAGTCTCTGACATGACCTGCAGGCTGCTGGTCCCCACTGGGCCCCCATGTTCTTGGGTCTGGGGCCAGGTCCTCCACGCAGGGCATTAGCAGTGGAGGCACACATGTGCATAACGGACACTGCAAGCTGGGCAGGAGCCTCCACTTCAGTGCCCCCTCCACAGGGACCATCGGGAATTGCCTCGCCCCACACCAGGCCAGCCACTTCCACTGGTTCTGGAGTCAAGACAGCCACAGCTTAGGGGCCCAGGTCTCACCATCCTGACCCGTCCCTGTGGGGCCACAGCATCCAGCAGGACCCCCGTGGGCTCCCTGGGGAGGGGCTGGCTGCCCAGCGCAGGGCAGTGTTCCCTGCACCTCCCCATCAGCTGACCAGCAGTTGCGGTCTGAGTGCTCCCTGATGGTCCTGCTAGCCGGCTGGGTGAGGCAAGGCTTCCACGGCCCACATGTCCATGGTGAAGGCCTGTCCAGCACTGGCACACAAGTGAGCCCATCTAGGCCCCTCACGAGATGGCTTCCCACATCTGCTTCCATTTCCTAAGGTTTTATTCAAAAGAAGGATTTTGAAGTTGTGATGTAAGTAGCTATACAAGGTCTGGAATGGCCATCAGAGCTGTTGTCATATGAAGGCCTGACAATTAAGTTCAAGAACTCATCCCGCTTCATTCCTCTGAGTGACTGCTCCATGCCTGCAGGGGGTGCACAGTGCGGCCATGTGGAGGCTAGGGCTTAGTGGGGTGCTGTCACATGGAGGCTTAATGTTTTAGCAATCAGCAAGGCCCCCAACCAGCAGCTTCAAAGGACATCCAAGGTGGCACCTGCACCCTGGGGTAGTGAGTGCCCCTAGGGGGACCTTGGTGAGGTCAGCGAATCCCCATGGAGGGGATATTGCTGAGGCCACCACATCGCAGACGGGGGGAGGGGTCCTTTAAGCAGGACTGGACAGTCTCGGTCATGTCCTGCTCTCCGGGGAACCTGGGTGGGAACGAATCACATTGTTGAGAGAGGAACGATTGCTGTTTGAGCAGCACTGTCATCAGCCAGGGAGAGGACTATTTTTCTGCAGCATGTGAGTTCAGTCTTTATGGCTAAATGACCACTTCGGTCTGAAAACTTTAATCATTACCATTTGCTTCCTAAAAATAACTGTCTCCCTGAGTCCATATTTAGAACCGAATACACACTGCCAACAGGAGGGGCTCTCCCTGCTGAGCACCCCACAGCCGCCTTACGCCGCCTGGCCACCAGAGTCAGGAGGGGGTTGGAAGAGACTGAAGCTCACCTGAAACTCCAAGGCTGCTGTCTGAGAACAAAAGGAGCATTAGACCCAAGAAAAATGCTTCCAGGAAAGTCATGGGAGCTTTCTGGGCCTCAGTTTCCATACATGCAAATTGAGGCCTCTGTCCTGGAGGGGGCCCGGTGCCGTGAGGCCTATGCAAATGGATGTTCCTGTGGCTGCAGTGAGTGCCCTGCACAGACGTGGGGAAGCAGCCAGCGTCCTCCAGGATTCCGGGGAAGGAGGACACACGTCCTCCGGCTTCAGAGGATGTGTCTTCTCACTGCGAGTCCAGCACCACCCTTCCCACAGGGAGCGATGCTGAGGAAGCCCCTCCATCAGCTCTGGAACTGGCTTTGGGCGGAGCCTTTCTGGCCAGACAATGGAAGACGGGCACTGGCCTTGGCTGGCCCACTCAGCAGAGCCCCAGTGAGCTGGGGCCACCAGGGAAGGACAAGAGACCCCCGGGCGGGGGGAGGGCAAGGTCAGTGCACCTAGTTGGGGGCTTCTTCTCCAGCAGCAGCAGCTCCTGTGGGAGGGCGCCCAGGTGCAGGCTGGTATCTGTGGTAAATCTCAGGACTAACCGCAAGACCATGGCAGAGAAACACGGACCCTGGATGTTGAGAAGTTGCACGAGTCACGCTCCCTGCCCCGGCCCAGGCCCTGCCAGAGCAGGACCACATCAGACTCTCACTCGAGGAAGAGCTGGTCCCCTGCAGTTCCCACTGGGGAACGATGCTGCTTTCAGGGCCCAGCTTGGGACTTCAGGCAGCCACTATTGGAGCTGGGGGAGCCTGAGGTTTCGCTAGGCCCCTGAGCTCCCCGGGGAACCTCTACCCTTGGTTCTTGGCAGAAGGCACAACGCTCTCAAGTGGGAGACAAAAATTGTGTCCAAACAAGAGCACCTCTCATCAGGCTGTCACTGCATGCTGCCAGTTTCCCCAGGCCATGAGAAGGGGTCCTATGATGCCACACAGAGCAGCTGAGCTCGGGGCCCCCGCTGTCATAGTGGGGTCCAGGGAAGATGCACCCCTCGACTCTGTCCAGAGTCCTGGAGGGAAAGGGCGTCGGGGCAGCTGCCTGCAAGGTGTGCAGGAACACTGAGCCAGTATGTGTTTCATTATAGTGAAATAGAGGGAATGGCCCGAGGCACAATAGGGAGGTAGTTAAATGAATTAAATCTCCCATACAATGGACTGTTATAGACATACATGGACATTTAAAAATACAGAGAAATGTATTTAATATCCTAGGAAAGTAATCAAAATATATTTTGAAATGAAAACATAAGTTACTAGTTTGTGCAACAGATTTCCATTTTGGAGGGAGATATATATATGTAGAAAACAAAATACAGTGGTAACAATTATTTTATGGCACAGATGTGCAAAAGAGGGAACACTTCTACTATTCTGTATATACATACAGCAATGTCAAGTGATGTATTAGCTGGTGGGAATATAAGCTAATACAACCTTTTTGGAAAGAAGTTTGGAGAATATTCAAGGAACTAAAAGTAGACCTACTGCTTAATCCTGTAATTTCTCTACTAGGTATATACCCAGATTATCAAAAAATAATTTAACAACAAAGACATTTGCACCAGAATGTTTATTACAGCCCAATTCATAATTGCCAAGACATGGAAACTGCCCAAGTGCCCATTGATCCATGATGGATTAACAAATTGTGGTATATGTATACCATGGAATACTATGCAGCCATAAAAAGATGGAGACTTCACATCTTTATATTTACCTGGATGGAGCTGGAACATAGTCTTCTTAGTAAAGTATCTCAAGAATGGAAAAAAAAAGTATCCAATGTATTCAATACTACTATGAAATCAATATATAATTACCTACACATTCATACGAATGGTAAAATGCAACTATAGTCCAGAAAGTAGAAGGGAAGAGGAGAGATGGAGGGGAGGCAAGAGGGGGGAGGGCATTTGAGGGGACCTCATCTAATGTGCATGATGCATAGTACATTTCAAAACTATTAGGAGAAGAGTATACTTGTGATGAATGGGTTCATCAGTTCAATGTAAGCATTTCACATTGTATATCAAATCAGTACACTGAACCCCATAAATGTATCAATGTACACAGTTATGATTTAATAAAAACAAAAAAATAAAAAAACCTTTTTACCCCCATGATATTTGTTTATAAATTAAATATTTATTCAGGTCAAAAGTTACACCATAAAAGGTGCTATAGGAAGATATTTATAAGGCTTAAACATTTCCTAGTACAATGTGTTTTCATGTAATAATGGCATAATACTAATAAAATAAGGATAATTATTTTCTTTACAAGATGATTTAAATTGAATCAGTGAACATAAATAATTATGCTACAATAAATGCCATTCCCATTTCAAAATTCTTATCTTTGCTCTCACCATTCACTTCGTTGGTCACGTGAAAGGCATACTTGTTTCTACAGTGAATTATTTAAAAGTATAAAATTAAAATTTCTAAAAGTTTTCTTTTCCCCTAAACTCACATTTTCTTGATTATATATTTTTCTATGAACTTTTTTATTGTATGTTGCATTTTTATAGCCCTGTCTTCTTCTATTTGATATTAAACTACATAAGAAAATAAATATTATTCATAATCTATATTCTCCAGAGTACCCAGAAGGAATATTTGCGGCTTGAGGAAGTTTTGTTCATTTTTTAATAAACTAAATGTGAGGACCAAATCTTAACAGCAATGTCAAGTGATGAGAATCTCCTATTTATTGGAGGAGGCACAAAACAATATAAACACAATGAAAAAAGGTTGTGACTGTTTCTTATGAAAATAAATACGCACACCTGTCTTTTTGACTCAGCAATTACAAATCTGGATGAAAACACATGTGCATGTCTAAAAGACTTGGAGGCGAGTGTTCATAGTAGCTGCATTCACAACAGCCCCAAAGGGGAACTCTAGGAGAAGGGTGGACAGCTGGACACCCACACTGTGGGCACTGCCCACACCGGACCACTCAGCCTCTAACCACAGACAGAGGGAGCTTGTACTCAAGACCACTATGCCAAGTTTGCATCCGTGAGACACTCCAGGCAGTCAAGCCAATCTGTGGTGGGAAAGATCACCGGGGGTGGGCAGGGTGATGGGGTTGACCTGTACCCTCACTTAGCTACCTGCCCAGGTCAGTCTTGGAGCATGTGGAGGAGGGCAGCCTGTGACCTATTGTAGCCTTTGCTACATTTTCCAGGTGGGCAAAGGTCCCGGGCTGAGGCTCTGGAAGGTATCCTGTCCTTACCTCCTTCCTCCCACCCAGGGGAGGTGGGCAGGGCCTAGTCTCTCAGAAATCTGTGCTCTGAGCTCCCTTCTCTGCTGCCTGAAGATCGTGCTGCCTGATCAACCAGTTTGACACCAGCAATGACATGCCCCAAAGCCCCATCCTGAGAAGGCTGCACCTCCCCACCTCCCCACCTCCCCACCATCCCACTACCCACTAGACTCAGCTGGTCGGGGTGCTTTTATCAACAGAAGGTGGGAACAAGGACAGCCCTGGCCACATCACAGAGCATCCTCATGCCAGTGTGCAGTTCTTGCTGGTCTTCTCTGTGACAGCAACCACAGCAGCCCAGCACGTGGGTGGACAGGCCACAGTGGGTCCCCCACAGCAGAGTGGGGCCAGAAACAAGCCTTGTGTTACTGGCCACTGGTTAGGGTGGCACAGCCAAGCTGCTCAGGAGGACCCAGCCCTCCCAGGCAATGTGGGTCACCAGGGAGCATGACCCCACTGCTGGGAGGACAGTGCGTGTTTGTGGCTAGGTCCCCAACACAGTGGAAAGTAGAGATGGACCAAGGGCAAAAGGCCCAAAATGAATTTGCCAGCATTTGTGTTGTCTGATTAATTTATCTTCTGTAGTGGTAAGAAAGCTCTCCAAGACCCCAGTGCCAGGCCAGGGCACTGTGTGTATGGAAAGACCCCAGGGGTCTTTCCCATATAGCCCACTGACCATGTGACAGACTTTCTGCTGTAATTTCTGTCCTGTTGCTTTAAAAGTTGCCTTTGGCCTTGCCTGATACTTTATATGCATGTTTTGCTATCCATTTTTCCCTTAAATTAGTCTTCTTTCTTGCTACTTACTAATTCACTAAAAAATGAGATTTATTCTGATATCTACTATCAAGGTAAAAACTGGGTAGGATTAGAATTATTCCTTTAAAACCACATAGAAGTAACTCACACTTTCACCAGCAGTGCAGAAGTGTTCCCTTTTCTCCACATCCATGCCAACATCTGTAGTTGTGGGATTTTGTTATGTGAGCCAGTTTTACGGGAATTAGATGATATCTCAAAATGGTTTTGATTTGCATTTCTCTGATGATTAAAGATGATGAGCATTTTTTCATGTGTCTGTAGGTCATGCACCCATCTTCTTCAGAGAAGCTTCTGTTCATGTCTCTTGCCCACAATGAAATGGGATTACTTGTTCTTTTCTTATTAATAAGTTTGAGTTCTCTGTGGATTCTGGCAATCAAATATTTGTCAGAAGCATAATTTGCAAATATCCTCTCCCATTGTGGGGGGGTGTCTGCTTGCTTTACTTACCGTGTTCTTGGCTGTGCAGAAACTTTTTAGTTTGATCAGATCCCAGTAATGTATTTTTGGTGTTGCTTCAATTGCCCAGGGGGTCTTCCTCATAAAGTATTCTCCCAGGCCAATTTCTTCAAGTTTCTCCTGCACTCTCTCCAAAAATCTTTATATTTTCATGTCTTAAGTTTAAATCTTTTATCCAGTGAGAGTCAATTTTTGTTAATGGTCCGGTTTCAGTCTTCTACAAGTCACCAGCCAATTCTCCCAGCACCATTTGTTAAATACTACCCTTTGGAGACCAATATACCACTATGTAAAAATTCCAACCAGATTTTCTTCAGTGCTAGCAGAGATCATGGATTCTCTGCCGAAGCCCTGGGTGAGGGGACTGTCTCACACTTGGGGGACAACAGCATATAACACATTGCTTGGAGCTTGGAAGAATGCTGGACTTGAAATGCAGAGGCTGGGCGGCCATACTCCACAGGGCCTTTTAGAGCATCTAGACGCATTTCTGTTGGGCAGGTCTCTCTCCCTCCACCGCCAGGAGCAGGCCTTGCGGCTCAAGTGCCCCAGAACACCCTCTGCTGTGTGCTGCGCTCCTGCGGCTCACAAAACCTGTAAAACTCACTCTGGCTCTTCCTTCCCACTAGGGATACCACCAAATGTATAGGTTGTGCTAGTGAGACTCCATGTCCTTGAGACACGAGGCCGTCACGGCCAGGCCTGCTCCCCAGCGCACCCCCATGCACTGGCAGCACCTCCGGCCTTCCCAGCCACAGCCTTTCTCTCCAGACCGCCTACTCTCACTGTCCAAGTCCCTTAGATACTTTAGAATTTTCGTTGTTACTGTGGATGCATCTTATTCTTATTACACTTTCTAATTGGTTACTGAGATAGTCTGTGATTTTTGAAAGTTTATCTTCAATCTGGAAAACTTGCTGAGCTCTCTCTAATTCATTTGTTGTGTCTGATGTTGTCTATTTTTGTTTAAATTACTGCATTTCATGCAAATTACAGTGTCTGTTGCTTTACTTTGAGCTCCTAAGTCTCTTTTTTTGCCTCGTAGTATAAGAAGGGATGTTTAGTAATATTAAATAGAGTCATAATGGACATCCTAGTATTGTTTCCCATCTCAAAAGAATGTTTTCCTTATCAATTCCAACGTACAGTTTGCAGTCAATTCGAGTACATAATTTACGTACTTAAATTAACCTTCTAGCCCTAGATTTTTGAGTTTTTATTGCAAATAAATATTGAACATTTTAAATTGATGTTGAATAATGTTGCACATTAGTAAATTTTTTCTGCATTGATCAAGATAATCATATGATTTTTCTGTATTCATCAATACTGTACAAAAAATGCTCTGATGCTGAACTGTCCTCACATTCCTGGGATAAGCCCAACTTGATCATAACTTACCACTTTTTAAATACAATGTGGGATTTAGTTGGATAATATTTTATTCAGGGTTTTTTGCATCTATATTCACAAATAAAATGAACCTATCATTTTATTTTCATTTTTTGTCTTTATCTGGTTTTGATATCAAAATTATCCTATCTTTGTCAACTGAGTTGGGCACATGTTCAGTTTCTTTATTTTAAAGAACAACTTGGTTAAGTTAAATTTAACTCTGAGTCTGGGGTTTGAGAGAAGAGAGAACTTAGGTTCTATTATTATTTCCTTAATGCTTATCAACCCAATCACATTTCCTATTTTTTGTACCAATTTGGGATTTTGGATTTTTTTCCAGAAATGCATCTATTTTGCCTATATTCCAAATTTATTAGGGTGCAATTATTTATAATGTTTTTTCACTAATTTTTTAATTTCTATTATAACAGAAATTATTTTATGTTCTCTTTTTTGTGTTTATATTTTTATATTGTTTATTTGCATTTTTCTTTCTCACCGAGATCTTTGAAAAGAAACAGGCTTTGGTTTTGAGAGTCTGCGTGAGTGTGTGTGTTTCTTCTCTTGCTGCATTCTCTGCATCTCTCTTTTTTAATCATCCAGCCCCAAATGTTATCACCAATATATCTTTATATTTATTTCTGCTTTCTTTCTTGTTCTTTGTTTGATTTACAATTTTTTCCTAAGTTCTTGAATTGAACATTTAGTTTTATAATTTTCTGCTATTTCTATATCTAGACAAATGTATTTAAGCGAAACATTTCTAAGTATAGCTTTAGCCGTATTCCACAATGTATGTGTGTAAACATACACACCGTCACACACACCCCCTTACACATGTACACCCCTCACACATACACACATCTCACACACACACTCCCTCACACATGTACACCCCTCACACACACACATCTCACACATACACACCATCACACATATACATTTTCACACATGCACACCCTCACACATACACACCCTCACACACACACACATCTCACACATACACATTTTCACACATGCACACCCTCACACATGTACACACTCCCTCACACATGTACACCCCTCACACACATACACATCTCACACATATACACTTTCACACATACACACCCTCACACATACATTTTCACACATACACACCCTCACACACACACTCCCTCACACATACACACATCTCACACACACACATCCTCACACATATACATTTTCACACATGCACACCCTCACACATACACACCCTCACACACACACTCCCTCACACATGTACACCCCTCATACACACACACATCTCACACATACACTTTCACACATGCACACCCTCGCACACACACCCTCACACATATACACATCTCACACATACACACCCTCACACATGTACACCCCTCTCACACACACACCCTCACACATACACACCCTCACACACACACACTCCCTCACACATACACACATCTCATACATACACACCCTCACACATGTACACCCCTCACACACACACTCCGTCACACATACACACCCTCACACACACACTCCCTCACACATACACACCCTCACACATGTACACCCCTCACACACACACTCCCTCACACATACACACTGTCACACATACACACCCTCACACACACACACCCTCACACATACACACCCTCACACACACTCCCTCACACATATACACCCTCACACATACACACATCTCACAGATATACACTTTCACACATGCACACCCTCACACATACACATCCCTGACATGTGCATACTCCTCATACACACACTGTCACACATGCACACCCTTACACATACACACCCTCTCATGCACACATGCTCACACACACACACACCTCATATTCATTCACACATCCATACATACACACCCCTCACACATGGACACATCCACATACACACCTCTCACACATACCTCACACATTCATTCACACTCACACACTTACACATACACACTCTCATGCAAGCTCTTGCACAAACACTCTCACATTCACACCCTTGCACACACTCATATACACACACTGACACACAATTAGTCTGACACGTATACTCTCACACACTCTCTGTATACTCTTGCACACATTCCCGCACTCACGCCCTCACACTCACACTCACACTGACACATTCTCACACTCTTACACATGCCCCTCACACACATACTCACACTCACACACTCACACTGACACATTCTCACACACACTCTTCTGTTTGTGTCTGTCACCTTACCAAGGAGTCCCTCAATTTGAGGATGAGGAACTCTCTTCCCCTGAACTCACAGAAGCCTCAGCCTCGCCGCGTCCTTCCTGGGTCTCTCGCTTTCAGCCCCTTCCCATGATGTCATGTTAGCCCAAGGCCTCAGTCACTGATAAGTTACCTGATGTCGCTCTTACAAAGCTATTTTGTTGATGACATTATCATGATTTCTTTTGGTGCTTTTAAAAATATGCGGCACATATTTTAAAGACAGAGAAACCCAGCAGATATTCTGCAATCCCACTGTCCAAGGCCCTTGGCCCTTCACTTCCACACTTTGTGCCTGAGTGATGATGCTGCCGGCTGCCTTTGAGGGCCGAGCCTGCATCAGACCAGGATGGGTGGTCGGGTCTGAGTGGCCACTTGTTTTTATTCTTCTAATACTGTTTTTCCTTTTCTGTCTTAATTGTTTTGATTTGTTCCTTAGCAAAAAGGGGAAGTAGGGTTTATTCACAGATACATATGTTACTGTGCATTTTGAGTAATTGATACTACTCTTAAAACTAAACCACAGTCTGAAAAAAATGTGAGGTGTCAACAACAGCCTTTTCTTGGAATTTAGAACCAGATACAACATCCAACCACCAACACCCACTACCACGGCCTCCAGGGCCCAGGAGGCGATGGCTTGGACGGAGCGGAAGGGGACACCAAGGAAGGCCCTGGACCTGGAGCCTGGAGTGTTGCAGATATGTGAGGGTCACAGCAGGGAAATTATCACATGCACAGCACTGTAAATACCAGCAGCAAAAACTGGAAAAAGTAGGGTGAGAGAGAAAGACAGAGACAGAGACAGAGAGACAGAGACAGAGAGATACATAGAGACAGAGACAAAGAGAGACACAGAGGCAGAGAGACAGAAAGGGGAGAAACTTGCAGCTTACCCTCTCTACTCACCTTACAGGCCTCCACAGCTGCCTTTCGCTTCAGGAAAAGTGTAATTTTAAGGTCATTTTTATTTGAATGGGCCAAACGTGAGCACTGAGTACTTCTGGCCAAGCTGGAGGGCAGTGACCAGCAAGCACATGGAGCATTTCTGTGGCCCATTCTGACTTTCCCCAAGCAGCTCTGGCGCTGGGGGCTGCCAGGGGCTCCTCAGATGCTCTCCTCCTCACTCAGTCCTCAAAATGGGAAACCAGCGACTTGGGCGATTTGCCCAAGGTAGAGCTCAATACCATTTAACATTGAGACTAGGACTCAATAAGTATTCAAAATACATAAAAACAAATACAAAATACATAAAAACACAAACAGCCCTTGAAGTCTTTATCCAAGGAGTAAGAGGCTAGGGCTGTGTCTGTTTCCACCAGTTTGTTAGAAAGTGCTCAATCAGGCTCGGCACCTGTGGCTCAAGTGGCTAACACGCCAGCTACATACACCTGAGCTAACGGGTTTGAATCCAGCCTGGGCCCGCCAAACAACAATGACGGCTGCAACAAAAAATAGCCAGGCCTTGTAGCAGGCACCTTTAGTCCCAGCTACTTGGGAGGCAGAGGCAGGAGACTCGCTTGAACCCAGGAGTTGGAGGTTGCTGTGAGCTTTGATGCCACAGTACTCTACCCAACGCGACAGTTTGAGGCTCTGTCTCAAAAAAAAGAAAAAAATTGCTCAACCCACCCTGGAGAGGAAAAACTAGGGAAGCCAGGTTCGCCTGAATGCCACAGGCCACTGTGTGGATTTTGTCCCCCGGAGTTGCTTGGCCACACCGGAAATGAACCATGCAGGTTTAAAGGTGGAGCCAAATGGGCAGAGCTGCCTGGCCTGGGCGTGTTTTAGGATGGAATGTTCTCTGCCTCCTCCGCCTACATTCCTGTGACAACACAGATTACTAGCCAGCAGCAGTTTCCAGGGAAAGGTGGCACCGGGTCTGCCTGGCCACGCAGCAAGCTCCCGGTGGGAGGAGGCGCCAGGCAGGCAAGATGAAGGTCGTGCCTGAGGCTGTGGCAGGCCCTGGCCAGCAAACAGCCAGCACATACTGCCTGTGGACGCCACACACTGCTTTCGTCAGAACAGCCCAAATTGTTAATTCAAAGAGGCCTCTCAGTCCCCAGGCCACTGCTAATTAGAGGGCATGAGGTTTAACTACTCGCTGGCAGCAAACAGTGTCTGCATCTCACCGTCTCAGGCAGCGCCTGTGTCCCACCCCCATCACGGGCAGCGCCTGTGTCCCACTGGCAGTGTCTGAGCCTCACTGGCTCACCTGCATCTCACCTGGCAGCAGGGGAGAGATGGCCCCAGCCCTTAGCATGGACAAGCAAAGGAGCGGGACAACTGTCTTGTCACCTGAGCTATGGACACACCAATTCCAGGGGCCGCTCCTGCTCCCCTCGTCTTGACAATACCTCCTGTCCCACAGGAGGTCGGCTGCTGGCACGGATAAGGGAGCTCAGGGCGATGGCTCAGTGCCCATGGGTGGCCTGGAGAGGGAACTCTGAGGCTGGTGGCTGTGCTGAAAGCTGCGTGTGGGATGCAGCTCAGGCTCCGTCAGCTCCGGTGGTCTTCTGGACTAGTGCTGGCCAAGGCCACTTATACAAGGCTTACAGGAAATGCAATTTTGGAATAATGTTTTCATCTCAAGCAAAATGTGGTCCTGTCTGGGCTTCACACTCCCACTACCTGTGGGGCTTTGCAGGGCTGCTGTCTGCTCCAAGGAAGGCCACACAGAGCACAGGCTGCTCTGCTGCTGCCAAACGGTGTCTGGAAATCTCAGCAGGGGCCACAGGGCTTGCAGAGCTTTGTTGCTGTTGCTGTTGTATTAGAAAAATGCACTTTTCACTTTCTCCAAACAGAATGGTAATGTAAACTAGGCCTCTGCCAACCAGGTGCCCCTCTGCGAACCCTCACCTCTTGGGGCCTCAATGGGGGCTAAATTCAGTTCAGGCATCGACCTGCACTCAGTGTCACTGGTGGATGGGGCAGAGAAGCCCCATGACAACAGGAGCCCTCCGAAGGCAGGAGGAGCTGAGATCTGCTGGTGAGAGGTCACCAGTGGCCAACACAGGTCCTGAGTACTTCTGTCCCCTGCAGGTTAGCCTCACAGCGATCTGCAGCCTGGACTGGCTGGAGAGAGAAACTGTGATGTGCAGACCAGGTGTTTCAGGAGACGTGTGTGTGGAGGCCGACACTCGCAACACGTAGATGCACAATTCCACCCTCACTTTATTCAGTACAGCTGCAGGCTGGGTGCCTGGCCCCGTGCCCTGAGGACAGGTCACCCCACAATCTGTATGTGTCCCAGAGTCAAGGCCTGCTCAGACACAGAGACAGTGTGGTAGCCTCGGACCCTGGAGTTGGCCCAAGGACTAGAGCCCTGTCCTGCCTGGGCCTTGGACTCGGCTATGTGGTCCTGCCACAGCCCCCAGTTGAGGATCCACATCCAGTGTGACTTGGCCGACTTCTGCCACTCATAGGCCCCAGGCCCTCCTCTCCCTAGGACCCCATGTCCCCAGCCTCTTTGTGCCTAAGCACTCATGTCCCCACCTCCCCCTATCCCCAGCCCCCCCATCCTCAAACACTTTTGTCTTCAGACACCTGCATGGGTCCCTGAGAGAGCCCCACTTCTCCTCCTCCTTTCAAACCCTGAGGGCCCTGCCTCTGGGTTCAGCCTCCACCCCCAAGTTGGGGTACTCGCTGCTCCTGGCGGGCTGCCCCCAAGTTGGGGTACTTGCTACTCCTGGCTGGCTGTGCCCACTTGTCCTTTCCAAGTCTAGACCAGAGGCCTCAGGCCTGGCTGACAAAAGCTCTCAAGGCTCCTCTGACCACAGCCCACACCTCTGTGCCATCAGGGTCTGCACTTTCTCACTGTCCCACATTCCTGCTAGAGGCCCCTCTAGTCCTTCTCCTTCCTAACACGTGATGTGTGTCCACAGCAGTCCTTCCATGGCCTCCATTACCAAATCGTGGGCGGTGGCTGAGCCTGCAGGTACGAGAGGGCAGCTCTTGCTTAGGTGCGGGCTGCTACTCAGGCCTGAGTATGGCCAAGGCCCTGCACTGCCCACATGGGCCCAGCTGTCCCAGGTCTGCCGGCCCCATGACCACTCCCCAAGTGGCAGAGGCCAGAGGTTGTCTGAGGTCCTTCTAGGGCCAGTGTCCCTGGGGCTGGAGACTGAGGGTGTGGCCTAGCACTGGATGGCAACCTTGGCTCTCAGAGTTGGGATCCTAGTTCCACCCCTGTAGCCTGGTGGCCATGAGCAAGCGCCTGGCACTCCAAGCCCAGCGTTCTCAGTGGACACAGGGGCAGAGTCTATGTGACACCCACAGCTGGGTCCAGATGTTCAACCAAAGTCACATGCTGGGCCAACATTATGTCCCTTCCCAGTGCTGGGATGCCACCCAGCTCATAGGTCCTGGGGCCTCAGGCTGCTGCAGCCTGCAGCGGGATGTTGGGACTTCTTGGCTAGGCAGAAACAGGAAACCGAGGGGAAAATCTTCTGTTTTGTAAACACAAGGCTTGGTTTTCCAGGAGGATGAATTCAAACCAAAGAGCCAGCGCAGCCCTGCCAGGACCTTCCTGAGCACCACCCCTCGTCCACAGAGCTCTGGACAACAGCTACCCAGCCGCAGAGAATTGCTCGGACTGAATTTCCAAGGCAGCATTAATGCGACATGAGACTTGGGCAACAGAACTATGAGCTCAAACACAATCTGCTTCCCAAGATCCCATCTCAGGGGTTCTAGGTCCTCAGTGCCTTTGTGAAACAAACCGCAACTGCTGAATGCCAAGGGTGTTGCAGGTGCCACCTGGGTGCGCAGGCTCATGTCTCAGTGTTGGCAACTGAAACAGGACCTTTCTGCACTCAGCGCAGAAATGAGACACTGACCTGTCAGATGCTCCAGTAACGTCAGTGGCTCCCTGTGGGCGCGCGCATTTGTCATTTGCTGCCAGTCAGTTCCCTTCACGTGAAAATCACAGAAATGAAGGTGTGTCCAGGGGAACTCAGAGACCCACAGAAGCTGGAAGTCAGCAGGTGCCGTCCTGCTCCCAGCTAAGCCTCTGCCAGAAGTGCTGGTGACCAGAGCATCAGTAAGCTAGGGTGGGCAGGTCAGTAGTGAGGGCAAATGCCTTCCACTCTAGTCCCAGCCCACCACCCCTCAGAACGCAGGCACACTCCCCTCCACAGCCCAAGGCAGCGTGTTAAACACCAAGGGCTGGAAGCCCTGAGAACTGAGTCCCACAGGCCATTCCCTGGGCTTGCCCACACCTGTGCCCCTTGAGCCAGCCCCATGGCACTCCCTAACTTGGGACACGGGCATCTGCCGGGGCAGCTGCAGGTGAAGGCTGATGGTGTTGTCGGAGAGCGACAGAACAGGCCTTCCCGTGGCCTCGGCTCTGTGTTTCAACACGAGGACGACTTGAGTGACCTTGACCATGACCAGCAGAGGCAAGGTCTCCACAAGCAAGCCCTGCCGAGGCCCCAGGAGCTGCTGACCTCTTCAGGAACCGCCGTGGAAAGGGAGGGGTGGGGCGATGCTGGACCCTGCCTTCTCTAATCAGCACAGTGCCGCGATTCACTGCACTGCTTCTCCCTCCTGCCGCAGCTGAAGGCTGTTTGAGTTGTTTCTAGTTTTTGCCAAACTGGAAAAATAGTTTATGAATACAATGCTGTGAATATTTGTGTGCAGGGTTTTGGGTGAACCTAAGTTCTAATTTCTCTCCGGAGCAGCCATGCTGAGCACTGCACTCCCGCGTCCTTGTGAGAACTCGGTACTGCCAAGGTTTTACTTCAGCCATGGGACAGGTGCAGGGGCTCCCAGTGTGGCTTTGATTTGCTTTTCCCTGAGGGCTCCTCCTTTCATACATGTGTGTGCCATCTTTGTGTTCTCTCTTGTTCAAGTATTTTGCCCAATTTTTAACTGACTTGTTTATCTTCTTACTATTGAGTTTTAAGTGTTCTTTATATCTTGAATTCAAGCCCTTTGTTGGATATGTGATTTTCAGACATTTTCTTCCAGCCTGTAACTTCCTCTTCATTCTCTCAACACTGTCTTTCACAGGACAAGTTTTCTATTTTAATGATGTTAATTTATTGATTTTTTACGAATTATACTTTGCATGTGTTTTTAAGAACTCTTTGACTAACCTCAAGTTAATAAAGATTTTCTCCTTTGTTTTCTTCTAAAAGTTTACAGCTTGCCTTTTACATTTAGATCTATGATATACTTTTTGTTAACTTTTTTCATAAAGTTAATGGTTTAGGTCAATCTTCATTATTTTTGAAAATAGATGATCAATTGTTTTAAGAGGATTTGTTAAAATCCTTTCTCCACTGAATTGCCTTTGAACGTCTGTCAAAAAATCACTTGGCTGCAGGGAGTAGGTCTATTTCTGTCTCTTTTATGTCTATGTGTCTGTCTTTGCCAATACCATACGGTCTTAAAGGGGGTAATGTGATTCCTCCACTTTATTCCTTTTCAAAATTCTAGTTTTTTGTTGTACCATATAAATTTTAGAATCAGCTTCTCTCTATATACAAAAAGTCTGGCTAGGATTTTGATTAGAATTGCGTGAAATATGTAGGTTAATTTGGGGAGAAAGGAAGTATTCCTCATGTTGAATTTTCCAGTTGGTAGACACAGTGTGTCTTGTCGTTCATTCAGGATGTCTGATTGTTTTTATCAGCATCTGGTCGTTTTTAGTATGTATACGCTATGAAAATAGTTAAATTTATAACTGAGTATTTCATTTTATGCTACTACTAGGGACATTTTTGTTTTAATTTCAATGTCAATTGTTTGTTGCTATTATGTAAAATTAGGACTGATTTTTGTTATGTTGACTTTGTATCCTACAAACTTGCTAACCTCACATATTAGTTCTCTAAGTTCTTGTGGATTTGGTAGAATTTTATATGTAAAGGATCATGTTGCCCATGAAAGGGGCCATTTTATTTCTTCCTTTTTAATCTGCATGTTCTTCACTTCCCTGGTCAGAGCTGCCAGCACCATGTCGACTAGAAGTAAGAGTCGCGAGGGAGGAGCCAAGATGGCGATCTGTAGCCAGCTTTCCACAGAGGTTCCCGTCCAAAAGGAGCATTAAAGGACAGAAATTCAGCAAGAAAGTCAAAAGAAAAGGTGGAAGAGCACACATCAACCCTGCTGGGGAGACCTGAGACCCCGAGGACACAAACAAAAAGGTAGCACATCACCAAGCGGACCGGAGTCCCCTCCCCCATGAAGGAGGTTCGCAGTATATGCCATACCTCCATACAAACAAGCCAGCAGAGTCCGGACGTCCTCCCATTCTACCCCACGGGACAGACCTTCTAAAAACGAAACCTCCTTCCCCTTCTAGGGTGCCGTGGCGCTCTCCAGCCAGGCATAAAACTGTATATACTCTCTACCTGCAGGTCGGAGTTCCTGGTGTTCCCCTCCACTCTCACCCTGAAGTCGGGAGGCCTGTTCCCTGCAGAGTCCAGATTCTTGAAGATTTTCTTGAGGGGTGTGGACGGGCACAGACTGTTGCTGAACTGTCCTGGTTTTCCAGCTCGGGAGTGGTGAGAGGGGAGTGAGCCCAGAGGAGACCTGGCTGGGGGGAAGGTCTCCTGAGGCACAAAATGGCAGCCAGCTCCAGGAACAATAGCAGGAGAGCTGCACTCCTGGGGATGTTTTGAGGAGACACTCCCAGTCTTCTGAGCAGCCAGGGGAAGCGGGGGGCTTCTCTGGTGCCAGCAGAGTGGACTGGAAACCAAGGCATGTGAAGGATTTGCCTGAGGTGGTACCAGCCAGGACAGAGTACCGGGATTAGAATACTCTCAGAGGGGCTGCTTGGCTTATCTTTGGACCAACCTGGCCCTCAGGGGATGAAAGCTAGGACAAAAGGCTGGAACTCATAGACTGAGCCAGACCCATTTGCAGCCCCAGTCTGATCAGGGAAAATAGCCTTGACAGAAATAAATTCTGCGAACTTGTTCTGTTCTAGCAGCAACATCAATCAGGGACGGGGCTGGAACTGAGTGAATCGCCCCAGCCCCAGGTTGTCAGGCTTCACCTCCCCCTGCCAAATAGTGGCAGGGAGTAGCGGACTGGTTGTGGAGCCACAGACATCACTGTGACCCAGGCAGGCGCAAACCTCTGGAG
>CAUYRH010065902.1:0-11932 GCA_963574655.1 Perodicticus potto | reverse complement strand
GTGCAACTAACTCCACAACGCCTTTGTGAACTGAAAAGAGACTGGCAAAATCCCATGAAGATGGGGCTCTGGCTTTCCAGGAAGTGCAGCAAGCACCGGCCTGCAGGTGAGCACAGACAGGCCTGGCCCCCACTCCTCAGCGCCAGTGCCACGGATCCCTGGGCAGTCCCAGGCCCCTGCAGCCACGTGTGTGGGAGCTGCTTCTCACCAAGCTTTCTTAGTGTTTAGATTTGCATTCCAGCCCTTGGGAGGGGGCTCCTTAGGGCCACCAGCGAGGATTGAGCAGTGTGGGCGTGGGGGCTCCTTCCTGTTTCCGTTATGCCACAGGCTCTTCACCTGGTTCTGAGGAGCCCCTTTGATGGTATCCCCTCACCAGTCCCAGCTTCTCCAGTCTGCCCCTGCTTGCCCCACCTCTCTGCCTTCTCTCCCTTCCCCCTTATCCTCCCATGGAGACAGTATTTCTTTGTCTTTCTGTCCCTTCTTTGGCCCAGACTCAGCCTGACCAACGGTGAGCATTTCTTAGGCTCTGCTCTTGATACAGGAACGAGTGTCTTCACTCCTGCCAGCATCATGGTCTTCGGTGCTTCCCGGGCCTGGGGTCTGTTGGGAGGGAAGAGAACTGGGCCTGACCTACCTGAACTTGACTGACTCTCAGAGGTGGGTCTGGGACATCCTGGAGGCCCTTGCATTTCTCCTTGGATAGGGGACCAGAAGGGGCTTGGAATGTTGCATAAGAACAAGGAGATCTGAGTTTTTTCTTCCTCTGCACGGGTTGGATTTTCCAAAGTCACAATTTGCAGAAGGCCAGCATTTATAGTGAAATATATAATCATATATATATGGTGGCCACACTGTTGTGGGGTCCCTTCCTTCCCCCTCCGCCCCCGTCACAGCCTTGGTCCCCTTTCACTGATTAGAACCTAGGTTAGATCTCAGAAGATGTGAGGGGGAGGGCAGGGATGATGCCTGTTGGGTTTTTAGCACAGCTGTTCATTTCACTGGGATTTTGGACTCATTTCTGTCTGAACACAAAGCCTGTTCCAGTCCTGGCAGGATACACTGGGGTGGGGGTCGGGAAGATGCTGTAATGAAACCGGTTAGTCAATGTTGTCTTAATATTGTTGACAATTCTGTAAAGTTCCTTTTTATGACTATTTCTGTTTAAGCTATTTCACCTTTGTTTTGAAATCCTTCCCTTTTAAGGAGAAAATGTGACACGTGAAAAAGCTTGTAAGAAAGCCCCTCCTCCCCCTTTTTTTCCTTTAAATGACAAATCTAGGTAATTAAGGTTGTGAATTTTTATTTTTGCTTTGTTTTTAATGAACATTTGTCTTTCAGAATAGGATTGTGTGATAATGTTTAAATGGCAAAAACAAAACATGATTTTGTGCAATTTAACAAAGCTACTGCAAGAAAAATAAAGCATTTCTTGGTAACACAGCTGTGCCAAGCGAATTTGTGGCTTCCCTCTCCGGCTCCGGTTGCTGTGGGGAGGGCGGGAGGGAGCAGCCCGCGCCTCGGAGATGGGCGGGGCCTGCAGGGGGCCGCCTGGCTAACCAGTTGGCAGGGAGCAGATAGAACCGAGCTTAGGGGAGGGGCCTGTGGAGACGGGCCGCCCGCTGACCAGTCAGCGGGGAGAAGGCGGGGCAGAAACCCCGTCAGCGCCGGGGAGGGGCGGGGCCGGGCAGCGGTGCTGATCAATCAGCGGAGAGCAGGTGGAGCCGAGCGCCTGTCAGCGCTGGGGAAGGGCGGGGCCCACGGGGATGGACCGCCCTGCTGACCAGTCAGCGAGTGCAGGTGGACAGATAGCCTATCAATGCCGGGAAGGGGCGGGGCCGGTGTCAGCGCTACAGCTCGTGAGGGGCCGTCACCGAGGCGGCGTAGCGGAGCGAGGGAGGCTGCAGCCGACTGCATCCCGGGCTGGCCGGCGCGAGTCAGATTCGCGCAGCCGCCAGCCTCGTTCCGGTGCGCCCGCGGGTCTCTGGCCGGGTAAGGCCGGCGCCTGCTCAGCCAATCGGCGACGGGGGCGGCGGACAGATTTAGCCAGCAGGGACTGGCCGGCGGCGAGGACAGGCGCTCGGCGGCTTCGACGATGGCGACCGCGATGGCAGTGACGGCGACGGAGCGGGCGGTGGTGGTGAGGCGCGCGCGGGCGGCGGGCGGCGGGCTGCGAGCGACGGGGCCAGGCGGTGACCGCCGCGCTGTCCCGGCAGGAGGAAGAGTTCCGCTGGCTGCTGCACTACGAGGTGCACTCTGTGCTGAGGCAACTGCAGGACATCCTCAAGGTAACGCGTCCACCTACGGCCTTGCCCGCGGGCCTCTGCCTGCGCCGCACCCCGCCCGGCGTGCGGACCCTGCCTTCTGCGGGCTCGTCCCAGTCTTGCGGGGGCTGCTTCTTGAGCGCCTGATGAGTGCACGATGCGGCGGTTTCAGAAGAGTCCTCACCTGGAGGACTCCGTGAATCCTCTCGGGGACACAGCAGCTGCCGGGTGCGGTGGGTGCCGAGTCCGGCGAGAGGACCAGGAAGGGCCTGGATGCAGCCCCGGGGCTGGGGTGGGGAAAGGCTGCCTTGAAGCAGTGACATTAACCTGAGAGCTGGAGGATCTCTGGCTCGTCTAGGTTTTGTGACCTCGGCCAAGTCACTCAAACTCTCTGGGCCTCCCCTTGCAAAAAGGAGATAACAGTACCCGTCTCAGGTCTGTTGTGCAGATAGATAAGCCATTCAACTGAGAAATGTCCAACGTAGTACCTGGTGAGGCCCAGAATTACTGGTTGCCATGACCACTGTCTGTTCTGTTCCCTGACTCTGCTTCTCTGCCCAAGCACCTCAGCTGAGCCGGAGGCTGCCCCTTTCTGTTTTGTATTCCCCACAGTGAGCACACACACAGCTGGCGGTTAGGGAATGAGCAGTGAGCAGATATCAGGCTCACAGGCTCAGGTAGGACTTGAGACAGGCTGCCACGGGCAGGTGCCCTGGTGGCTTGGGCAGGTGCCAGGTGAGGCTGGCCCATCTTGTTCCTTGTCACCTGACCTGGAGGTGGGGGACTTCTGGAAGGTGCACCAGGCTGGACATGGGTAAACGTTTTCTGCTGCTCTTTTGTGTACACAGGAGGCCTCTCTCCGCTTCTCTCTGCCGGGTTCGAGCACTGAGGGGCCTGCCAAGCAGGAGAACTTCATCCTGGGCAGCGGCAGGTTAGCCCAGGCTGGGTGGATTCCAGAGGAATGGGCACCTTGGGTTGGGAGGTTCCTAGAGTAACTGGTGGGGGCGGGGGGCAGAAGGCATGGTCACAGTCCTGCACTGTAAATGATTGGGTATGCTGTGGGACAGCTGGGGGCAGCTCACTTGGTGGGCTGAGGCAGGAGGGGTGGTAACTGGGGCTGCCCTGACTCTTATGTGTTATAGCACAGACCAGGTGAAGGGTGTGCTGACTCTGCAAGGGGACACCCTCAGCCAGGCGGTGAGTCACCCACCCCTCTCCCACTCCCATTCTGCCAGTGGGAGAGAGCACAGGGGTCTCCTGCTTGTCTCAGATCTGCTACCAGACAGCCGTGTGACTCTGGGCAGTATCCTTGGCCTTTCGGGGCTTGTTTTCCTCCTTTGTAAAATGGCAGCATCCCCACACCTCCTCATGGGACTGGCATGTGAGACTGGATTCAGTGAGAGGTGTGGGAAGGGGTTGCTTTGCACAAAGGCCAGCCTGGTGTCTGGACCCACAGTGAGCACATATGCAGCTGGCGCTTAGGGAATGAGCAATGGACTCAATGAAGCATGGGCATGGGTGGGTTAGGCTGGCCCCAGATCATAGTTGAATCCCCAACCTCTGAACTCAAATCTGTACTCAACCGTGTGCCAAGCACCAAGGCATGGAGGAAGGTCGCTCCTCTGTGCCTCCCTCTGTTGGCCTTGGCAGACATGTCCCATCTGCCCACCGCCTCAGGGAAGCCACCTTCCCCTTTCTCATCCTCTTTTCCTTTTTTGCTTTTTTATGGCTCCTCCCAGGCCTGGGTTCCTGTTTCCTGACCTCCCTGTTCACACCCCAAATGGCCCAGGCATTGGGAGCGTCTGTGCCTGCAAAGCTGCTAAGCCACCCACTGCATGCCCCATATATGCCTCTGGCTCAAGGGCTCAGAGTAGCCAGAATAGGAGGTGTGTCTCTGCCTGGCTTATCCCACTCTTACCTGTTAGGATGTGAACCTGAAGATTTCCCGGAGCAACCAGCTGCTGCACTTTGCCTTCAGGGAGGACAAGCAGTGGAAGCTGCAGCAGGTGACCCAGTCCCTCCCTGGCCAGGGCTCAGGCCCCAGTGACAGGCGGGGGCAGGTCCACCGTGGGGCTGATGCCTGCCTGGGGCTGGCCTCAGTGGAAAGGGACTGGCCTTGGGGCTTTGTGGTCACAGCAAGCCGGGGAGGACATTTCCCAGCAGCCAGGCTGGATAGGCATTGCCTGCAGCTCCACAGCCTGCTCCTTGTGGGGAGGTAGAGAATCTGTCCTGTCTGGGGCCTCTGGGCCCCAGCGGGAGCCTCAGGAGTCCCCGATTCAGAATCCCCCCGAATAGTTTCCCAGGGCTTTCTGTGGCTTTTGGGACATCATCTGTGCTATTTGCCAGCTCCCATGCCTTTAGGCCCAGTTCTTCCCCTCCATTATGATGAGGTCTCCAGCTCAGCCCCTTGTCCCTGCATGTTCCCTGTCCTTTGTCCCCTCATCACAGTGCTTCCTTTTGGCAAGTTTTGAAGATAGTTGTCATCTTGGGCATTTACTCCATTAAGCTGTCCTTTACAAGTCAAACTACGCAAGGGCTGGGACCAGGCCTGCTAGACGCCCAGCACCTGGCCTGATTGACCTGGGCTAAGCTGGCAGCGCCCACCCTGCCCTCTTTGGAGGAGGGCCCCTGAGGGTAGACACAAGAGGCTGTGGCTGCAGAAGCCGACACTGACTCAGCTTGATGACCACCAAGGGGGCACTGTTTTCAGATCCAGGATGCCAGGAACCATGTGAGCCAAGCCATGTACCTCCTCACCAGCCGGGATGACAGCTATCAGTTCAAGACAGGAGCTGAGGTCCTCAAGGTGAGCTGCCCACACAGGTTCTCAGTCCTGCCCCCTGCCCCATGCTCCCTGGGCCCAGGCCCATAGCTCCAGGCTTGGCTGGAGGTTGGCCTCCCCGTGTCCGTTTGTTCAGCCCCGGGTTCCAATCCCAAGGCCTCCACTGTGAGCTGTGCAACCTCAAGCTGCTTACTTAGCCTCTGTGTGCCTCCATTTTCTTCCCATGAGAGAAGGATAAGCTGTGGTGACTGTTAACCACGATGCTGTGGGTCAGGTAGCAGCAAGGGTAGAAGCTCCCCCTTAACCACATTTTGGTGTATGCATAGTGCTGACTCAGCTACCTAGACTCATGCTAGCTCTGCCCCTGATTTGCTGTGTGTCCTCAGAAAGTTCCCCTGCCCTCTCTGGACCTCCTCTGGTTCCTCACACTTAGAACCAGATGGACTGAGGTCCCTTTCAGAGCTGAGACACCCCAGGGTGGTACAGCCCCCATGCCTCCACTGGACAGCTGCATGGCTGCCAGGAGTCTGCCAGGGCTCTGCTCCATGGCAAAGGAAGGGGACAGGCTCCAAGTGGCTCCACTGTTCACTGGCTATGTGACCTTGGCTTTGCCCTTTGGAACCTCGTCTTCCTCACTGCGGAAATGGGGCTGCTGCCCACCAGAGTCTTTGCTCGGCCACACCATTGCTTCCTCCAGGAAGCCCTCCCTGGCTGCCTGCACCCAAGCTAGATTAGGGCTCCTTCCTTCATTGCCAGCACCCCCACACAAGCCTGTGCCCCTGGGGCTGACCTCCCAGGAGCTTACATTCCCTATTAGACAAGCACCTGAGATCCCTGCTAATAAATCCCTATCTTGACAGACCAGTGCAGAGGGCCTGTCCTGTCCCCAACCCGTAGTTGCAGCCCAGTTACCTGCATCTTTAACAGGCCCCCCACTGTGGGAGTTCAGGCCCTGAGGACCATGACCACCCAGCAAGATTGGGAGCTTCTATAACTGATGCTGGGGGCAAGAGGGAGGACCAGGTCCTACTGCCTGTGCAGCAGCTATGACCTGCCCCTTCCCCCAGCTGATGGATGCTGTGATGCTGCAGCTGACCAGAGCCCGGAACCGGCTGACCACCCCGGCCACCCTAACCCTGCCTGAAATAGCAACCAGTGGCCTCACGGTCAGTTCCTCAGGCCAGTCTCTGCTCCATGAGAGGGGTCCTTACAGAGGGACGCAGAGGAGCACTGCCTCCTCTTAGAAGTCTGTGTCTGTGCAGATTTCTGAGATGGGGTTTTGTCTTCCGAACGTGGTAATCTTGTTTTGGGTCAGTGGTTCCCAAACCCGGCAGTACAGGGAGATACTGAAATACCTAGGAAGTCTGGAAGCTCCAGAGCATGTCTGTGGGTAGGGACTGGGATTCCCATCAGGTAGTTCTGCAGAGACTGGTCCTCACCCCGCCTGCTCCCCTCAGCGGATGTTTGCCCCCACCCTGCCCTCGGACCTACTGGTCAACGTCTACATCAACCTCAACAAGCTCTGCCTCACCGTGTACCAGCTGCATGCCCTGCAGCCCAATTCTACCAAGGTGAGCAGGACCCTCCCAGGCCCCATGCATGCGCTCCATGTTGCTTGGGCCTGACGGGTCTGATGCTGCTCTTCCTAGAACTTCCGCCCGGCTGGAGGTGCCGTGCTCCACAGCCCTGGAGCCATGTTGTAAGTAGGCAGGGGAGGGGGTCCAGGAAGGCCTATCCCGCCCTGCCCCGCCCCTCTGCACCCAGGGGCTGGGCATGCCCTCAGGGACCCGCCCCGTCCCCCAGCGAGCTGGGCTCCCAGCGCCTGGAGGTGAGCCATGTGCACAAAGTGGAGTGTGTGATCCCTTGGCTCAACGATGCCCTGGTCTACTTCACCGTGTCCCTGCAGCTCTGCCAGCAGCTCAAGGATAAGGTGGGGGCAGAGAGACACCGGGCCCCTTCATTTGGGGAGGGGATTCCCAGGACTCCTGCATACTCCAAAGTGTCCCCAAATGTTGACATCCATTGTGCCCCTATATATACCAGGTGGCTGGGCCACAGCTCTAAGCAACAGCACCCTCCCTGACCCATTGCCCTTGGGGACCTGGACACCTCACCTGGGCCACAGAGGGTGCAGCAGGGCCAGGCCACACTCTATCTGGCCCTTATCCTCAGCACCCCCCTACAAACGACACCTCTCCCTCTGCAGATCTCTGTATTCTCCAGCTACCAGAGCTACAGACCCTTCTGAGCACACAGCGACCAGGAGCCTGTCCCATATAAATTAGTCCCCCCACAAACTCCCCAAGGTGCCAGCCAGAGCAGGCACACAGGCTGTCTTCCTCCTTTACCCCATCTTGCCAACACCTTTGCACCAATGGGACCCGCACTGGAAGTCCTGGGAGGAGGGGACTCTGCTTTGATGTGTTTGGGGGGTCAGAAGGGCAGGGTGAGGGGGGCCCACTTTCTAAGCCCTACCCTCCTGAGCACCTTTGGACTCAGGGCAGGGTGGGCCCAGGGTTCGCCTTCTTCTGTTGCTTCACTGCCCTTCTGGGGGGTGAGTGCTAGGGAGGGCACTAAGCCAGGAGTGAGGAGGGAAGGGGGGAGCTGCTGCCCAGCAGGAGCCCCTTGAGAAATAAAGACCATTGGACTCTGCCTGGAGCCCTGTCTGTGTGTCTGAGTGGGGACCCAGGCTGGGTCCCTGATAGTGGCTGGTAGCACCAGGAGCTGGCAGCCGCTGCTCTTCCCAGGTTCTGGCTGCTGGCTCCCTGCACCTTACAGTCCTGGTGAGTGGTAACAAGAGCTCTGCCAAGCACTTCAGGCCCCAAGTCTGAGACCAGCTTTCCCTCCCACCAGCTGGGTGGTCTGGAATGATGCCACTGAAGGCTTAGAGGGACAATGTGGGCACTGGAATGGAGCACTGAGTCCCCATACTGCCCACCCCAATGGGGGCTTGAACACACTCCAAACTCAGGCTCTGGGCAGTCAAAGGGCATTGTTACTGCCACCAGGCAGGACACACAGGAAGCTGGTGGGGACTCTCAGGGTTAAGGTTCCAGGGCCAAGTTGTCCACTCCCTTGGGTCTTTCCTGCAAGAGAGTCACAGAGGGCCCAGGCTTCACTCTTTGGTTCCCTCCTACCACCCTCCCTTCACCTAGGGGCTGCTCAGGACTGGTGTGGCTCACCTTCCTGGGGCCTTCCTTCCGGGGCCTAGGGGAGCAGCAGCAGCTGCAGCAGCAGTGGGCAAGGACCACCAGCAGCAGGAACAGCACAGTGCCTAGGAACAGGACAGGTGTCCAAATGTGGCCCCTGAACTGGGGCCTGGGGAGGGAGACCCTGAGCTGAGACCACACTCACCAATGAAGGTGAGGAAGATGATGAAGGCAGCGGTGTCCCATGAGGACTGGAACAGCTGGTGGCTCCTCAGTCTCCCCAGCACTTCCTGAGCCGTCGTCTCTAGCTCCTCCATGGACAGACCCATCTCAGCAGGCACGTCTGTAGTGCCACCTGCCCCAGCCCCACAGAGGCCACCTCAGAACCCAGAGCTTAGCCAGCTGGCCTGTCCAGTCCCAGCTCCAACTTCTGTTCCTGCCACCCTCCATACCACCCCTCTCTCAGCCCCAGGCACAGCCTTTCTGGTCACTACCCTGACCCAGTAGTAGTGACCACTACTCCCTCCCCAATGACCCTCTGCCCTCAGTAGCCCTTGCCCCCAGGCCCCAACCTGCCTTCTGGGAGCCTCTGAGCTCCCCCAGCCGGACAGGTCCCACCTAGGTCCTGCAGTACGTTGCTTCCTGCTTCCGGCTCCAGAGCCTACCACCTGAGGCCTTGGAAACCAGCCCCACCCTCCCTAGGGCCAGAGCTCAGGGAAAGGGCCAGCCCCAGCAGGAGTGCCACCTGCCTGCCAACAGCTGAGGCAAGGCTTGGGCAGTGCAGGGACCAGAGAGAAGGGCCATAGGTTGTGGCTTCTGAATGCTTGGGATTTCATACCTTTTCTCAGTATACTAGACAAGCAGCCCGGAACACTGGGCAATCACCACGGTTGACTCTGTGAAAGAAAGGGGGGAGAGGGAAGAAATGAGGGAGAGAGTAGGTAGGGTGAAGACAAATCTGCCCATGTTCTACAGTCCAGGGCAGCTAGGACAAATGTGCCTGGTGTCATACACCCATCCCTCAGCATCATCGAGGGGGGATTGGTCTCAGGACACCCCCCACCCACCTCTCGAGGAGGACACCAAACTTCACAGATGCTCAAGTTTCTTGGCACAGTATTAGCATATAACCTATACATACCCTCAGGCATAGTTAAATCTTGTCTAAGCTGCTTGTACTACCTAATACAATGTAAATGCTGAGTAAAAAGTTTCTTTTTTTTTTTTTTAGTAGAGACAGAGTCTCACTTTATTGCCCTCAGTAGAGTGGCATGGCACACAGCTCACAGCGACCTCCAGCTCCTGGACTTAGGCGATTCTCTTGCCTCAGCCTCCAGAGTAGCTGGGACTATAGGAGCCCGCCACAACTCCCAGCTATTTTTTTGTTGCGGTTTGGCTGGGGCTGGGTTTAAACCTACCACCCTCCATATATGCGGCCAGTGGCGCCCCTAAATACTGAGTAAATACTTGTTACACTGCACCCTTAGGGAATAATGACTGGAAAGAAGTCTGCACATGTGTTCAGCACAGAAGCAATTTTCTTTTTATCCATCCTAGATAATTTCTTTCCATGGTTGATTGAATCCATAGTTGCAGAACCCATGGATACACAGAAGTGTTAAAGAATCTTCACTGTTCTTACATGTTCTCTATTTTAATCCTCAAAGTAACCATTGCAAGATAGTGGTTAATGTCTGTCAAATGAGCTCCTTCCCCAGAATGTGGGTCTTGGGCCCTAGCAGAGGCAGTCCTCTCTCTGCCCTTCGTTCAGAGGTCAAAGGGGCCAGCGTCTGCTCAGCTTAGAGGCAGGGCTGCAAACCTGGTAGACACCCTTTCTTGTTTGTGTGGCACTTACCATCTAGCAAGGGAAGCAATACTGTCTAACACTGGCTTCTGTGCCTGGCATGGTGTAATTATTACCAAATGTATTCCTCATTGCAGTGTTAACACTCTTTCCATTTTAAGGATGAGAAAACTGAGGTCTAGAGAAGTTAAGCAACTAGCCCAAGTCACCCACCTAATATGTGTTCATTCCCCTTTGCTGCTGTAACATGCTACCATAAACTCAGTGGCTTCAAAAAACACACAGTTGTTACCTTACAGTCGGAAGGTCAGAGTCTAAAAAGGTCGTTCTGAAGGTTCTAAAGGAGAGTCCATTCCTTGCCTTTTCCGGCTTTTAGAGGCCTTGGTCCATCATCACCCAGCCTCTGCTTCCCTGCACAGCCCCCTCCCTACTCTTCTAAAGGACCCCTGTGATTACATTCAGGGCCCTCCCAGATAATAATCCCCATTTTGTTACATCCTTGGTAACAAAGTCCCTTTTGCATAGAAAGTAATTTATTGACAGGTCCCAGGGTAAAGAGGGGAACATTTTCAGAAATCTTGCTGCCACCCACACCCATGCACAGGAAAGCCAGAATTCAGATCCCAGAACCTTGCCCACCAAGTTTTAGGGGTTTCTGGGTGGGATTGCTATTTTACATGCTCTACTCCAACTCCCCCCAACTCTGTCCTGTGATCTGAGACTCCAGTGCCACAGGGAGGGTGGTTTTGAAATGACTTAGGTGTTTGATAGCAAAAAGGAGAAGAGGGGTGTACAGTACCATAGAAAACAGTCTGGTAGTTTCTCAAACAAACATAGGACCCAGCAACTCTGCTTCTAGGTGAACTGGAAAAATTCTCCAAGAGAATTGAAAACAGGAACTCAAAGACTTGTGCAAATTTTTATCTAAATGTGGGCTAGCCACACAGTGGAGTATTACTCAGCCTTAAAAATGAAGGAAGTGGCAGCGCCTGGGGCTCAGTGAGTGGGGTACTGGCCCCATATACTGAGGTTGGCAGGTTTGAACCTGGCCAGCTAAAACAGCAGTGGCAACTGCAACAAAAAATAGCTGGGTGCCTGTAGTCCCAGCTACTTGGGAGGCTGAGGTAAGAGAATCGCCTAAGCCCAAGACCTGGAGGTTGCTGTGAGCTGTGACGCCAGGGTACTCTACTGAGGGCAACAAAGTGAGACTCTGTCTCTAAAAAAAGAACAAAAGGAAGGAAGTACTAACACGTTACATGTGGCTGAGCCCTGAAAATGTTAGGTGAAAGAAGCCAGACAGGAAAGGCCACCTAGGGTATGATTCCGTTTTATGAAATGTCCCGAAGAGGCAACTCGATAAGGACAGAAAGAAGATTGGTGGCTGCTGGGGGAAGAGGAGTAAGAAGTGATGGCTCACGGGTATGGGGCATCTTTTAGTGCAACAAACATGTCTTAGGATTAGAGAGGCAGTGGTTGCAAATGTACTAAATGCTGCTGAATCAGTCGCTATAAAAGGGTTAACAGGGGCTGGTTCGGTGGTACATTCCTGTAATCCTAGCATTCTGGAAGGCCAAGGCAGGTGGATTGCTTGAGCTCAGGAGTCCAAGACCAGCCTGAGGAACAGTGAGACCCCATCTCTACTAAAAATAGAAAAGTTAGGTGAGTATTGTGGTGGGCGCCTATAGACCCAGCTGCTCAGGAGGCTGAGGCAGGAGTATCATTGAGCCCAGGAACTTGAGGCTGCTGTAAGCTAGGCTGACACCTCTGTAGTCTAGCCTGGGCAACAGAATGAGATTCTTGTCTTTTTTTTGTAGAGACAGAGTCTCACTCTACCGCCCTTGGTAGAGTGCTGTTGAGTCACAGCTCACAGCAACCTCCAGCTCTTGGGCTTAGGCGATTCTCTTGCCTCAGCCTCCCAGGTAGCTGGGACTACAGG